>MJUU01042121.1:103928-129639 GCA_002080025.1 Modiolus philippinarum | reverse complement strand
GGCCTCAACCAGTTATGGGTGAAGGATACCTCTGCAGAGGCTGCTGCCGAGAATCTAGGATTTGCAGCGCGGAAGGCCTACGTCATCGCTAAGCCTGCAAATAAGGGAACCTTCTCCTTCACCATCCCCTTGAAGCATATCTTCGGCTTTGCCCAGGACTATGAAAAGCTGGTCTACGGATTCAAGCATGAACTCACTCTCGTCCGCGCCTCGGATAATGACGCCATCTTCCGGGATGCTGCCCATATCAACGATCCCGGCAAGATCGTCCTCAGCAATCTCTCATGGTTCGTCCCCCGCATGATGCCCTCCGACGACCAAAAGCTGCGGCTCTATAATACCATCGAGAGCAAAGTGAAGCTAGATATCGGCTTCCGCATGAGGCAGTGCGATTCGATCGGCGTCCCCGAATGCCGTGAATTCACCTGGCGCCTCTCCACCCGAAGCAGCCCCGAAAAACCCCGATGGGTGATCGTCGCCTTCCAGACCGATAAGAGTAATGATCAAGAAGCCAACCCCGCCATCTTCGACTATTGTCTGGGTATCTTTGAATTCCCAGAGATATCCTGCTGTGGGTCATCGTGCCTCCTTCACGAATCAGAAGGTCTCCAGTCTCTATAAGGAGGCTGCCGATTTCCGTGGGAAATTCTTCAATATGGATCACCTGGTGAGCAATCCAGGCATCACCCCCGCCGACTTCACGAATCTCCATCCCCTCTTCGTATTCGAAGTCTCCAAGCAGAGCGAGCGCCTCAAGAATTCAACGATCGATGTCTATATCAAGGTCAGATTCGATCAGAACGTCGCTGCCAATACCCAAGCCTACGCTTTGGTCATCTCCGATCGCATCCTCCAATTCGAATCCGATGGCCAGAAGATGAGCGTCGTCTTCTAAAGCTGAGCTCTGCAGTAAATAAATGGAAAAAAATTCATAATCAGCTACTGTTTGCCATCCGACCCGCCGAAGTCTTTGCCATCCTGGTGAAAGCTAAAAACCTTCAGAAGCACTACGACGGTCTGGAAGATTGGAAGTAGATACTGGTATCCGCTTTCTACGTCGCCACCTGTAAATAAATGGACGATTCACTTTTGCGAAAAATCGCCACCAATACCGAACCCAAGCATGGGTTTTCCTTCATCGTCTCTGGTGACGATAGCCATATTTTGACTCGCTTCAACCCACCCCTCCGACTGCGTGAGGAGAAATCTTACGTGATGGCCCTCGTGAATCTGGAGACGTACTACTCCATCCCCAATATACATGCTGGAAATAATTCCTTCCGCTATTCCCCAGATGAAGGTGCCCACTGGTTTCCCATCACCCTGAGCACTGACTCCTATGGCATCGACGATATCAACGACGAGATCCAGCGGCAAATGAAACTCAGCAAACACAAGGCTAAGATCCTTCTCGATGCCAATCGCGCGACTCTGAGAGCAACGCTCACCCTCGCAAGAAGCTACCAAGTGGATTTCGATGTGCCCAGTAGTCTGAATACGGTGCTTGGATTTGATCCCCGAACGTATACCTATAACCGACGCACGAATGGATACGTGGAGGGTGAGCATATCGTCGATATCGTCAGCATCAATAGCATCCTCGTGAATAGTGATATCATCCAAGGCAGCTACGTCAATGGCACCCAGCAGTCCACCATCTATAGTTTCTTTCCCGGGGTTGATCCAGGCATGAAGATCATTCAGACCCCTAAGAATCTGATCTACTTACCCGTGACCTTGAAGACCATCAATCAGATGCAAACCTACCTGACCGATCAAGACGGTCTCCCCATCGATCTGCGAGGAGAGCATCTCACCATCCGCTTTCATTTGCGTGAGGTATAAATAAATGGATTATCAAGAGTATGGTCTCAACTTGACGAAGGGTCAGGCAGAGAAGATTCAGCGTGCAGCAAAGAAAGGTTGCCCCGTGAGCGTCCTATTGCTACATGCCAACCTATCTGGTGGGTAAAATATGTTCCTCACTCAACGACAGATCCAGCGCATCACCAAGCTCTTGCAGAGCGATAAGGGTGGTATGGTCTTGGAAATGAGCCCGAAGCAGGTGAGGTATAAGGTAAAGGAAGGTGGATTTCTCCCCATGCTTGCAGGTCTCGCCTCTGCTGCGCTACCTATGCTAGCCAAAACCGTGCTGCCTGCTTTAGGTGTGGGTGCCTCGAGCGGTTTGGGTAGTGCAGCCATCCAAAAGGCCGTGGGATCTGGATTATATCTCAAGAAGAATGGAAAAGTATGCTGTGTGAAACCCCAGGGTCGTGGTCTGCATCAAAGTCTAAATACTAAGAGTGGTAGTCGGCTCTACGATGGTAGTGGATTGATTCTTGGTCCCAATAGCCCTTCAAGAGTATCCCCCTGCTAGGCATGCTTCTCTAGGGCCCTTAGATAAATGGTCGATGAAGTAGATGGTAGACTCGATGATTTTCTGGATTCTGAGGTTCAGAAATATGCCTGCATGCTTCGCAATTATAAGCGACTGGATAAGGTGGTCTCCACACTCCAAGCTGTAGCCTCCATCAGCAGTCTATTGCTTACCAGTGGAACCATGGGGTCGGCTTTGACCGGGATCGGTGCTGTGGCCTCACTCCCCCTTGGATCCCTCGCTTATCTGAGTGCGACAACCACCCTAGTGCTCTCGCTGATCGCCAAGCGAATCGTCAAGAAGAAGAAGCATCGCGATACTCTCCGCTTGGCTAGATTTTATCAGTCTCAGCTCCCGGGTGAAGATGGTGCGCCTGTTGTCTGCCTGAAAAATTATTACAATGAGAAGGATCAGTTGCGTCAACCTTCTGTCCCTAATATTGGTGAGGAATTGAATGCGCATGCGCCGTAGGGAGGGTTCTTCCATTCGCGCCTCGCTCGGCTACGCCTCGCGCCGCGCTCATTCCCGAACCCTCCAAATCGAAGTGTTCAGTGACCAAAAAAATTTCCCAATCCGTTTTGGATTGGGAAATTTTGCGTTCTTACCCCCAACCCTCTGGTATTTTTTTTTTTCTTTTTTTTACCTCCTCACCAGATCGTAGGAGAGGTATTGCCGATTGGATTACTTCCTCAGCTTGTATCCGGAGCTTTGAACGTAAGCTCCTTGCAAGGGACCCTTTTCTTTGTTAAGCGTGGGGCAGGCCCATACTTTGGTGATTTCTCCTTCTCGATTTTTCAGAGTGAGAATCCTGCTTTTGCCGAATTTTCCATCCACTTCTACAACCTCTAAGATCTTATAGATCACTCCAGTAGGTAAATCCTTCTATGTGGCGGATTCCTGATTCTGATCCTTCATCTTTTCCTGGAAGGCATCTTCGCTGATCAAGTCATCATCTTGGAAGATTTCGACGAATCCATTGTGTACGAAAGACATAATTCTTGTATTTACCCTATGATCAATAGGAATGCCGTCCGTTTGCATTTTTGCCCTCGAGGTAGGGATTTTTATGCAGGATTTTGCACGAGTGAGGCAGAATCGGCCTTTTGCTACTACTTTTCCTCTTTGTAAACTGATTTGATTTTTCTTGTAAAACATTTTTGCTTTGTATATACATAGCAGTGGTTTCGTATATATCTAGCAGTGGATTGCTCGTTATAAGGGAGAGAGGCTTAAAAAACAAACAAAATACGCACGAACATGCTCGAATTCATCTATCGCTTTTTATTTCAACGAAAAGCCTAATAGCTTCAAATGTTTCTTACTTTAATTTAACAGATTACTATGTCTTACTATTTTAACACTGAATTATTGGAAATAAGGAATAATGAAAAAAAAACGTATTTGAAAGATGTCAATAAAATATCATAAGTATATGTTATCGGGCTCTTGACGGCTATGTATCGTAAAATATCAACCCGTGAGCCAGAATATGAAGCACAGGGACGAGTTGGCGTAGCGAACGAGCCCCAAGCTTCATATTCTGGCGAGCGGGTTGATATTTTACAATACGTTAGCAGTCAAAAGCCAGATAACTTATTTATCATCCTTTATTATGTATTTTAGACTTGAAATTATTGAACTGAGATTTCAAATTCTCCCAAACTTTCGCGGGATTTTCGGCATACATGTCATTCTCGACTTTTCAACAATTTTAAGCTCAAAAACATGTTTTATACTTTTTGATCATTTTATTGGCAAAGGTTTTGTAACTGGATGAATATCTTGACCGAAATACTATAAATATTGTCGACTTTGAATTTTGCAGGAACCTTTGGTTGTTACGCTATTCTATCGTTCCTTGGAGCTTTTATGACGTCATAATGTGAAAACATCAGATCTGCAGGATATATTAACGAGCCAGTTTCTACAATTTTTCTGACGTCTAGTTTATTTATTTGTGTAATCGTAATTCTGTTTTGAATACCTAATCGGAAGGAGCAAAAGCAATAGATGTTTATTTTTAGCCATTTTAGTTCATTTGAATCCTTGAAAAAATGTTATTGCCTTTGAAACTTTGGGAGAATCGCTTGATATATCCAGGTCAACTCCTGATATATCCGGGTCAACCACATATGGCTTTTGCGGAAAGGCTCTGCAGGCTGATATAACCATGGGGCAGGATGATAATTGTACACACTCCTACGTTCAAATGCTCGCTTTATTTTACCTGTAAAATTGTCGTGGCTCCTTTTTCTGTTACCGTTGGTTTAAAGTACAAAGAAAATCTTCCACCATAAGTTTTCTTTATTGATCTTAACTGGTGATTCATGTAAATGTTGTGGCTAAAATATAACAAAATATACGAAACCCCGTAAGGGTGTTGACTTTTTGTTCTTTTACACATGATATCATTATAATTCTTCCTTTTTTTGTCGGTTGAAATTTTTTTTAAATATGAATTTTAAGTTAATATTTAAACTATTTATGTTAATGAAAACGTCTATCAAAACAAAACAGGGACATGGTAGTGCAATTCTAGAAGATTTATATGAAAATATTGAGGAGAAGTTTGACATGAATCAATAATAACTCTTCTAGCTTATTATGATGTATCAGTTCACCTAAGAATCAGTCAGATAGCACAAGAGTTGTGGCACATGAGTAAAAAATGCACTCTTTTCAATATGGAAATAAAAAAAACAAAAATGATGTTTGGTTTTGCCATTTTTAAATATTATCATTTAAAATTTGGTTACATCATGTACATTGTACAAGAAGAAGAGAGGGAAATTTTCCCGCTAAACATTTCACTATATAGCCAGTCAAAAATTATCGCTGTACTTTACACATTGATGTATGTTAAAACCTTTCAAGATTTGTTGTAGGGACATTAGAACGGATTAGTATTCTCTTTATTATCCATCTTCAAAACAGTATACCCTACACTGTGTATTACTTAGATGCATTACTTACTTGCGACTTGCCTTCAAAAAACCATCTAGCAGAGTATCCGGAATTGAGTTAAATCCTATGGCCACAGTTTTTACTGCTTGTGGAATGGTTGACGGCGGAGATGTTCTTAGTTCTAATGCAGCATTCATATTAGTGTCCAATGAATCAAAAGGGTTGGTCGCTGTAAGATAGTTTTGAGCTTCTGTGCTGATTGATTTGTGGAACATAGACTGTACACTAAAATTGATTACAAGAGGAAAATGCATGAAAATTGTGAAACCATACACAGCTCAAAATGAAAGTGTCATAAAGAAACATTTCAGATGCTACATGTGATAGATAAATATTCTTTTTCATAGAATTACATCATTTACATGAATATAAATCTCAAACACAGTTTTATTTATCTGGCTTGACTTTAATATTCCAAAATATGATCATGATTATAATAACCAGACAAATGCAAAGCAAGTATGGAGTAAAATTATCCTGGATATTAATGGCAAATAATCACTTCTCACAAAAAAAGTTAAGCATATAAAAATTAAAAAATCTCTTGCAATAACCTATCTTCAGATATCACGAATGGTACATCCCATTTGTTGTTTGAAGCGTATTGATCCTTGACATCTAATAAAGGGTAAATCATAAGAGAGAATGAGTGATAGAGAAGTATTAGATTGAAAACTCTTATCTTTTGTTTTGAAGGACATGGCTACTAGAACAACTGAATAAAAATAAATTGAAAATTGATATGAGAATTTTTTTATATATCAGACGTCAAAATTTATGGGAGAAACGTTTCTCTCGAGAGTTTTTGTTCAGAGTTTAATTGGCTGCTTGTAAATCTTCAAAGATATGAAAATATCATTGAAAGTTGAAAAAATTTTGTAAAGTGACCTATGACAAACAATATATAATCCATGTGCAAAAATATTTAACCCAGTTTGACTAGACAAAACCCGAGGATATCGAATGCTTCTGAAAACTGAAGCTCACACTCCCTTAAATTACCAGAGGGCCAATATCTTTGTTTTGAATAAAGTATATCTATGAAAGATGATACTGGCTTCAAATTGGGGATAACGACAGAATTGTTTCAACTTCGGTGGATTCAGTCCTCTTCATCTCATTCATGCTGGTTTATTGAATTTTACAATGGATGAGGAATTAACCAGGTATCACATTGTTAAGGATCTTTTGCGGTCATTATATGGTATATTTGTAAGATTAATGGACTTTTCTGGATTTATATATTTCCAAACATATTAATTCTAGGTCAAATGACTTCTATTTTTCAGTAATTTTTCGTTTACACCTCTTGGAGCATTCTGACAAACTTTTATTTATTTGGAGTGATGTTGTCATATTCAGCAATAAATAAGCTATGGAAAATCCAGAAGAGTTTATTTTGAAGCCATGTTTTGAACACTTTTTTCTCCAAAATGACATCTCCAAATTTTCATTTGTGTTTGCTTAATTCTCTTCCATCGAAATCCGAGTTACTTTAAAATTGGTAGGCGGCCATCTTACATGTTCAGTTTATTGCGATATTGGCAGGCCATGTTACCAAATAGGTCACCATTACATTGGCGCCTATCGTAAAAATAATGCACAGTAGTGGACAATAAATCTAAGATTTCTTTTAACTGAGATCGTTTTTGAAAATGTTCCAATCGAATATTGTTCTTCATTAAATTATCTTTCTAAATATATAAAGTGTTTTAGAATTTATTTAATTTCAAAATTTAGTTCAAAATTCGCTATTTAAAATGTAAATTGTTACGCTAGTTTCTTTGTAAATATAGTAACTTTCGTGTTGGATGGTTTTAGAAATTCCATAATATTTTGGAAACACAATAACGTTTTAAAAATGTTCCGCTCAAATTGGTGAAAAAAGGGAAATTATCTACGAGAAGATATAATTTTTAACCTTTAAGGAGGTGATTCTTTTACTTCAAAATTGATTTGAAAAATGCTAATATTCAAAGATTGACGACGACCGAAGGTAAACTATCATTTGTTTGCATTAGCCAGTGATCTTATTTTAAATATATTTAGATGTCGTTTTATTTTAAGTTTTCTTACCAACCTCAAGTGAGAAACATAATGCAATATTTTTTAGTATTTGACAAAGGCTAAGTATTCAAAAAGGTAGGTGGCAACATAAGGATATTTTATCTAGATTGTTATGCGTTGTAGCTCCATACAAATCTTCAGCCGGTCGGCAGTAGAAAACAATCACTAGACATTTTAAAAAAATTATGCTATCTATTCAGAGACATATTCTAATCTTTATTTTATTCATTTTTTTTTGGGGGGGGGGCTGTAAATTATGAGAAAAGGCTGGTTTAGATTTTATTAATAAAAAATCCAAATATGTGCAAAAAACTTTGCATCCACTTGGTCAGCAGTCCTTCGATTTTCTTGAAGTGCTATAATCAAAGTTTGTTTCTGCACAAAATGAAAAAAAACTCTATTTGGGACTATACACTGTAACAGTCACTTTATGATCTTTTTGATTTTTCATCAGTGTTGTTTTGCGACCTTGTTAATTTGACACACACCCGTTTTGTTGATTGCCCCTATAAGCAATTTTACTCTTACACACGTGTGTTACTTGTGGCTTAATTAGTAAATCAATGACAATTTTTGCAAGTGATTTTGGTGTTTACAAACTCGTGTGTGTTGTGTAGTCAACAACTACATCACTTTTGATGTTTAGAGATGTTTTAAAAAAGTCCCCTGTGTGATAATTTTTAAGTTCCTTTTTGACAGATATTTTTTTTATAAGTAATATATTAATTTGAAAATTTAAAAAAGGTTGAAAAATTTTATAAACCACTGTAAGCACGTATCGTTTACTCCTTTTATACAGGTACCAGGATAATCACCGTTAACATGTTACCCGGCCGCAGGTGGGGGGGATCTGGAAACTTGGTTTTTTCGGGTAATAATGTGCCAAATTGATCTCACAAGCATGCCCCAAATTTATATACCAACGTACTTAAAAATACACAAAATTTATATACAACAATAAATTTCGCACCCGAATATATATATATGCCATTGACTTTAACATGAAAATTTTAAAATATCTGAAAAACAAAGATAAAGTACGTAAATTATTGTACATTTAAAGAAAATAACGAACATGAAATGCATTGCCTCATAAAGGTAATGCCCCTTTTCCTTTTTTTTGTACCAAAATTTATATAAAAGATTTTTTTCTTTATGTAAATTTATATAAAATTTCTTTATAAGCACACCAAATTTATATATTTCATGCAAAAACTATACCCGAATTTTTTAACCATCCCCGATACCAAAATAATGGAAGTTACATTGTACAACCCCCCGGGAGGTTTATGCATGATTAAATGAGTTACATTTCCTAATAAAGTCGGTAATAAGTTGGTATGACAAATAAATATGATGTCACAGATAAACTGCGTCAGCAATATATCATTACCTACCTTTGTTTGTACAAATGAATTCTATCGAACGTCTTTACTTTGTACATTTTTTCATTTTCAGGTACAGTTGTAGTTAAAACATTGGTATTATTTCTGTACATCTCCCTAAAGAATAATAATTATTATAAAAGTGCTAACAACCATAACAATTATAAAAGTGTTAACTACAATAACAATTATAAAAGTGTTAACAACAAAAACAGCATGAACAATATGAATACAAGAACAGAATTCCAGGGTCCCCCGCCGGTCAAGCAATATGCTAGTATACTGTATATGAAATTGCAGTATTTTCAAACATTCAGTGCTGTTCCAGAATTAAATATGTGGGGAAACAAAAAGTATCGAACAAGGCTGTTATTCGAACTTGAACAAGGTATTAACATTTGGTATCAATTTCATGAAAATCTGTCAAAATTTGTAGCCATGGGAGTGCTTACGTGGTCATTTTTTTAGATAAAACGGAGCCATTATTTTGGTCAAAGTCCCATAATTCTGTCCAAAAAGCTCAACCATGGCTGACCTTCAACCTTGACCAAGGTATAAGTGGTATAAATATTTGGTATAAATTTCATGAGAATCCGTCAAAATTTGTAGGCATGAGAGTGCTTACAAGTTCAATTTATAGCTAAACGGTGTTGTCCCACAACTCCGTCAAAAAGTATGGATCGAGGCTGGTTTTTAACATTGACCAAGGTTTTAGTGGTATAAACATTTGGTAAAAATTTCATGAAAATCCGTCAAAATGTTTAGGTATTAGGTCGCTTACAATGTCAATTTTTGGATGCATCAAAGTCCCATAACTCTGTAAAAAAGTATCGACCAATGCTTATTTTCAAACCTGACAAAGGAATTAGTGGTATAAACATTTGGTAAACATGAGAATCTGTCAAAATTTGTAGGCATGAGAGCGCTTAAAAAGTAAATCTTTGACTAAAACGGTGTCGTTATTTTGGTCAAAGTATCATAACTCCATCAAAAAGTAACGACCGAGGCTGATTTTCGAACTTGATCAAGTTATTAGTAGTATAAATATTTGGTGTAAATTTTATGAAAATCCGTCAAAATTTGTAGGCTTGAAAGCGCTTACAAGGTAAATTTTTGATAAAACTCAGTCATTATTTCGGTCAAAGTCCCATAACTCCGTCAAACAGTATTGACCGAGGCTGATTTTCGAACTTGACCAAGGTATTAGTGAAATAAACAGTTGATCTAAATTTCATGAAAATCCGTCACAATTTGTAGGCATGAGAGCGCTTACAAGAAAGTGTGACGGACGGACGCACGAACACCCGGCATTTCTTTGTCCCAACTCCGCGTTGCAGTGGGGGACAATATTAATGTGTAGGACACAAGCATTGTTTAAGATATATTTTAGTTGATTAACTAGCATCCTCGGTGTTCTGAGTTCACGTACGTTCCCTTGAGGTAACATACATAAACTAAGAACACCTCTCTTGGTAGGTTGTTATACTATGGGATATTAAGGCAACAGTTAGGTCTCCGCTTGCTCGTTATTGGTTGTGGACAATGTACCAGGTAATTACACTAAATTTAGCCTTCCTGTTAAAACCATTTCTTGGATCAGAATCTTAATATTAAGCTATTTCAAACAAATATGTATTGCGCAAGAGTTAACAAATGTTTATCAAACTTCTACCTTGTTACTGTTTGAGAGTAAGAGAGGAAATATATAACATGAATTTTAATTGGTTTTGTCTATTGGTTAGAAAGTGACATTAACAAATCTGGTACCGGAACAGTTCTTTCAACACCATACCTCTATACTAAATGTGTTACGAGTTGTCACATGTGTAGCATAACATGCTAACTCTTTTCGGGGCACCAGACATACTCCTGTTGTTAGCGGTTCATAGTATTTGCGCCTTAATCTTTTGTGACGTTTATATTATGTTGTTTCTTTCGTCTTCGTCATTTACGTTATCTGTCTGTAAGTGATCCTTATATTTTTTTCCCCATTTCCTTTTTATTTCATACTTATATTGCATTGAATTCTTGAGTAATAATTTTTGGTTATTGTTTTGTTATTCATTTATAACTTTATTTGTTTCGTGTAAATGAAAGTTTATCCACAAGATAAAAGGATGAGTGGCAGTAAGACCCATTTTTGGCCCAAGATTTACCATGAAACTAAAGCTATACAAACAGACGTCTTATGTTCCTGAAACATTGAACAAATATAGGGCTTTATGAAAATGATAAAGCTTTTTTCCATATCAGTTTGATTCTCATGATAATCAGTTAACTCAAAAGCTATATTTTTGGAAATAGTCAGAATTTCATAGATATTTGCTGTGTTTTGCACATTTTTGTGCTTTGAAAAATATGGGCACATCTGAATAACAACTTCATATTTAGTCAAAATGTGTAAAATGGTGAAATACATCATTTCTGAAAGTTTGATGTTCACTTAAAGAAAATTTGCTTTGAGAACATTCAAAATTGCAGATTTTCTGATTTTCTTTCAAAAAGACGGCTCCTTGTGATGTCACAATAACGTCAAAATGAAAGGAATTCGTATTATTATATGTTTTCTTTGTAGCCAGATGTAATAGTTAATATTTCCCATAAATATCACACTATTTTAAACAACCTGAATTTTTTGGGCCAAATATGGGTCTTATTGCCACTCATCCTTTACATTAACCCCGGTATTTAGGTATTTAAGATATAACTCAGTAGTTGAAAAACTTGACAAAACACCGTGCTCGTTCGCAATCTTCAATATATTCTGGAAAACACAGCTTAAATAAGATATACTGCTTTTATTATTTAATGACGTTGAATATTATTTTTGAATACAAAATTCAAAAAACGATATTGTGTACCATTGCAACTGTTCTGGTTCTTTTCTTTCAACAGAGTTGAGGTTGAACGGACTTTTCCGACTGGTAAGCTCGTCGTATCTTAAATTTGTTCCCCGTAAATACATACGAGTATCTGGATATGGCCCTGATCCCAGCTTAAAATCTATCACTGGAAGTCCAAGTCGGTTTATTATTTTATTCAAAAGTTTGTGTTCTGAAATTAACAAATGTATATCTCTTAGGACGGATTTGGAGTATTAAAATTTTGGCATCTTTTTAATTTTTAACTTTGATAAGACAAGAATATAAACAGTCTTTAAAGCCCAATCAAATCTAAAGAAAAATAAGCCCGTTACAATATATATTGTGAAAAAAGGTATATTTCAATTTTCTCAGAAGTAAACGAAATATTTTTTAAATATTCTCTCGAGTTTTTTCCACACTAGAATACTTTAAACAAGTAGAACAAAAAATGATATTCTCCTTTTTTTCTATAAGTACAAAAATGTATTTAAAAAAAAATGAGAATTTCATAGCGATTTCTCATTACATTTTCATCCTTTTCTTATTTTCTTTTCTAACTGGTGTAATAAAATATGAAATACGGTCTCACTTAGCAAGCAAAATGATATTCAAATAGAAAAAAACAAAATATTTCTTTTCTTGTAGGAAAAGTGAAATAACGTAATTTTTTATCACAGAAATTAATATTTAATTTATTTATCTTTGAGAAGATAACACTAACTTTTACTTGTAGCTCAAATTCAGATGGAAATCTACACCTGAATCATCCAAAATGTACAACCGTCCTCGTTGTAATACTAGTAGCAAAATGATATAATTTTCACAATTGTGTGACAGATAAGTAATACTTAACGAAGTTTGTTTGTCATGTAACACGTACTATCCGGATAAAATCTCATTCCTCCAAGCTCCAAATTGATATCAGGGATGCCTGGGAAATTGACAGTATACAACCGACCTCCTACTCTGTTGGAGAACTCATAAATCGTAATTTGCTGATTGGTATTCCTTAGTCTCCAAGCTGCATATGTTCCACTGATCCCAGCTCCGATTATGGCAATATCATCACATTTTGTCTCTATAAAGACAAACAAAAACTTTTTTTAATAATGCGTAAACTGTGCGCCTTATTTAATTTTTTGTAAACAAACTATAAAATTCATCAAATGCTATGTATTTTACTTACCATTTTAATAAATGGTTGTATTATGCACTATGATAAATCAAGTAATAAGTATTAACATGTAGATTCGCTGTCACAGTGTTATTTTGATATACCACACAGTTTTCAATTCGCACACATGTACCATTTTACATTTTGAAAAGAATACAATTTGTGCATTTGTTATACTTTTATATCCATTAACGACGAAAGAATATGGAGTAAAGTCTACAAATACATGGCAAAACCAAGCGATGGAACAACGCTTTTACTTATTTCTTCATCTTGAAGTCACAATTTGGCCCTCAACAATGAAAATTGATCATACCTCATACTAATTTTACAATTGCCCCTAGTGCTGGTTTCAGAGAGAGATGTCTTTACTTGTGATAGACGTGGGGTCGTCAATTAAACATAACAGAAATAATTTAAAGTAGCAAAGCTATTTTGCAATCACTGTCATCCGTTGCCCGACAAAGGCATTGATGTTTAAAGCTACTTAAAAATTACAACATAGAGACAAAGAAAGGCTAATCATCAAGTCGTTCGCAAGAAAACTCGGTACTTTGAAAGATTGAGATATGGGCCATTTAAACAGGAGGTCAAAATAGAATCTCGTAATTACAACAACAAAAAATAATAATAATAAAATGCCAAAACGTATGTTCGTATAAGAAATCTTTTCATTATAAGGGACCGACCATTTAACTTGAAAGGAGGGGGGGCTATGGTTTTTTTCTAAAAAAATATTTTGGATCTGATTTTATGTGAAAAAAATATTTTGGCAGCCAAAATGATGAAAAAAAATTTTCTGAATGAGGCTTTCTGCCCAAAAAAATAATGTTACTTTTGAAAAAAAATATTTTGTTGATACGTGTGCAAAACAATAAATAATTTTCTGTCCAGAAAAAAAACCATAACCCCCCCCCCTTTCAGGTTAAATGGTCGGTCCCTAACTGAAATATATAGAAAGAATATGGTGGATTTTTTACCCACTTTACACTCCAGAGGAAACATTATCCTGTCTTAATAAACACATAAACAATGATATATGTGTTATGGTCTCATGTTCATTTACTCCATATCCTTTCCTAAAATATATGATAAATGATAGAAGAAAACAATGAAACAACGCTTTTTTTTTTGTTGTTCTTCATCGTTAAGTCACCATGCATATTAATATCAAAGGTGCGAATATATTTCATTCCAAACATTGACATTCATTAATAAGAAGTGTTATATGTTAAGAGATATCCTGTGATGTTTAATTTTGATTATCATTCGTATCCGTAGGAATTATGCTTTTTTGTATTTAGACCATGAGAGCTGATTAAAAATTAAAATATCAATCAAAACATGGTAAATAAGCAATGAAACAATCTTCGTTGGTTTTCTTCATCTTAAGGCATTGTCTATTAAAAACATAATATATATTGAATTTTGGGCACGTTCCCCGACTCGCAATTTTTTGGTGTTGAAATTAATTAAAATAAATACATCTTTGAAAAAAAAGACTTTTTAATAACATTTTGAAAGAAAAACAAGCGCATGACTTATCTGTTATTATCTATAGTGATACTCACTAGAGCTTTTAACAGCTGGTGTTAACTTATAAAATATTGCAAGTCCAAGGAATAAAAGCAAATTCATCATGTATAATTATAAATATTTGCGTGTTAATGTATCAAAATAGTTCATAGCAATGATTGTTACATCGGTTAACGCATTTTATTCCACTATATAATTATAACTTAACTTATAACGGATTTTCATTGGCCGAGACTGTCACACGTGACTGTGAACAAAACATCGTGTCTCCCGCTGAACGTCGTGTCCAAATATCATATTCCCCTCATTCGAAATTCTCTAGATTTTACGAGTGTTATCATACAAATATTAGTGAGTGAATTTAAGGAATAGTAAAGAGGTATTCCGAGTTAAGGAACAGCTTCTGTCGCTTAGCAAGGAGTATTTGCTGAATAATAAAGTCTCAACAGTACATTTTCAATAAGTTCATTTGTGTTGTCATGTCAATTTCAAAAATCAATAAAAAAAAATTTATTTCAGCAACGACAATCCCTTTTCTAACTGTAGTCGACTTTCAGTGCTTGAGTCCTTATTACTCCATTAGATTTTCATCGATGAATGCAGTGGTCCTCGAATACATGGGGATTCAGGTGGAGTTTCAGGAAAAAAAATTCAGACGAGTTTTTGCCAGTTTTTGTCAATTTTGCGATCATGAAAGAAAAATCGGAAAAGATGGAGAGGAGGCATAACCCCCTCTGGATACAGCCGCCATTGATTTATACATATCAAACTTAGTGGTGGAATAAAATATTTATTTCCCATGCATGATGGAGATATGAAAATTTGTTTACCCTCGGGGAATCATATTTCCCTCAGGCGAAGCCTTCGGGAAATATGATTCCCTCGGGTTAACAAATCTTCATATCTCCCACATGCATGGGAAATAAATGTATAATGTTATATTATTAATTTGATATCGTTTGAGAAATTTAATTGGCGGAGAAGTGGTCACATGACTCCCTGTATAAAGTGATATTGCATGGCTATATCGCATGTTACTAAATATAGACCAAAATAATCTTTCATATCAGTAACTAACATAGAAGTATTTTATAATCAGATGAAATGAAATTTTACTTAAATAAAGTAAAATCTTTTTCTTTTGTGTGAAATTTATAGGATTTAAAGATCAAACTCAATTATATATCCTTAAAGGTTTATACAACTGTATATGCATTTGTGAAATATAGGCTTTCTTTATTTTAAGTCTTTTTTAGTTCTTTCTTGTAAATTAATAATATAACAATTACAGCAGGTGTTAGAGGTCAATATTATGTTATATCGACCTAGAAATGCATATCGACCTCGGATTTCATCCTCGGTCGATATGCATTTCTCAGGTCGATATAACATCATATCGACCTCGTACACATGTTATAATTGTATAATATACAAAAACTGAAAAATGATGGATGCGACAAAAAATTGAAGGACAAGTCAATGGGAAAGGTAAAAGGTTTGGAATATGAAATGCACATAATTATTAATCTGAGGCATTCATATAAAGGAAGTATATAATGCTAATATCACAGTTTTTTTTTGTCCAGGCATAGCGTTTTTTATTTGAGTTTCTTCAAAGTTCGTGTATGTGTGTGGCATAGTATGCATGGAAACTGATTTTTGTATTTATAACTAAGTTACCCAATAATTGTTAAATCAAAAAGAAAGCAATAATAAGAATAATTCAGAATAAATATAGATTACACCACAAGATCCCGTTCATTACCATATTTTATCCACTAGAGATAGTTAAATTTTAAAATTTTAATTGCGAGGCTTGCCGATCATTTTAAAATTTTTAAATTTAACTATCGAGAGTGGATATAATATGGTAATAATCGGGATAAAGTGGTGTAATCTTTTTCTCTAATGATCAATGATAAAGACCGAGAACTGTATTCATATATAACTGTAGTCATATATAACTGTATTCACTGTGAACATATGTTGAATAAAGAAAATTTATCCAACGGGTCAAAACCGGTTTAAACTTGACATATCATTAGAGGAAATAAAATATCAAACAAACAAAAAATAAATAAATAAAACAACCAAATACAAGCACGAAAACTTGTTTTCTCACTTTTTTCACTTCAAGTATTTGAAAGTTGTCAATAGGTATGATATTGAGAATGGTAATATTCATTAGGGCATATTCGAAGAAAACTCACATTTGAATATAATTGAATTAGAAAGTAAGTGGTGAGAACTGAATTGTCATTTTAAAAAAAGAAAAATTCAGAGAAAATGGCAACATCGGAAACAGAAAGACACAACGACATCACGCAGATTTTGCAAAGAAAAGAAAAACAGGACATACACAGAGATGAACAACATGGACCAAAAAAAGAACCACGGGTGAGATCAGGTGTAAAGGTAGAGTCAGCATCTCCTGCTTCTTATAAGAAAAATGCTATATCGATGTCCAACAAAATGAATTGACAAAGTCTAACAATTTCAAACGTACTACTTTTGACGAAAACATTAACAAAACAGCACTGCAACGATACAGAAATGTTCGAAGTTCACCCTAAAGATAATACCTTGCCTACTACAAACATGTATGTGCTGGGTTCCTAAACTAGACAAAAATCCAAGCAAACTTTGTTTCACCTCTGCATTGAGTAACTGTTCGACCACTAATTTATCCATCAAGTTAAAAAGTGCATTCACCTATATTGTACTTAGTAATCAAAATACTGTGAAAAAACTTACCAAATTTCTTGCGTTAATTACTTTTGGAGTGTAAAAAAATCCATGGAATTTTAGATAAACAGGGATTGTGCTGGGCTTCGCCAATGTCGCAATTTGCAATTTTATTTTCATTCTGGCGACAAAAAAAAATCGTTCTTGGCCATTTTTATTGGCAACAACGTTTTTCAAATTAACCTTCCGGTATTCTCACTTGATACCCGTCATGATTTTTGTTATTTTAAACAATCATAAGTAATAATATAATGTCAATTTATAGCCTCTGGCAACAATTGAAGTCCATTGATTATTTCCTGTCATCTGTTGATTACATATTTTTTTTACCTGTCGATCGATGTGTTCACCTTTTGAAGTGTTCACCTGTGCACGATCCAAAAAGATTTGTGACAGATAAAAGCCCAATCAAAGGAAATGAAAGTGTATAATTATACACTAATATTATTATACTCTTCATTTTTTCGTTTAATATCACTTCTTATTTTCATAAAGGTTCACGAAAACAAATGGATTAAATTACGCAATTATGGATTGAGTTACTTCCCCTTTTCTGTGTTATGGAAACGAAATTAATGAGGCTTTTGAGTGTTACTTTTTACTAAAAAGTGTATATCAATTGTTATAGAATTGAACTCCTTTAAAGACATTATAATGAAGTTAACCAAACTATATGCAAATAATTGCAAATTATAATTTTGTATAAACCTTTTATCGATATTATTTATTTGAAACTTGACACTTACCAACTCAATCCGAAGGCCTCTAATCTAGAGGTCTTCTCATGAAGTCTCTCTGCTGGTATAACATTAGCGAAGGAAGCACCCTCCTTGAGCTAAGAGAGAATTGAAAATAGCACTGTCATTTAAGGTAGTAGACCTTGGTTGAGGGAGATAACTCTTTAAATCAGCAAGGAGTTTGAAACAGTCAGGTTCAATAGTGTTTTTTTTTAGCATTTATGTGAAAAAGAATCATAATCATCTTTGTTACTTAGAAGCTTACAATATATTAATGAAAATGTCTAAAACAAACATACAAGTGATTTTTAAGAGTTATGTCCCTTAACCTAGGTCTACCACCTTAATCCAATACAGCAAAGCATGTGAATAAATATTGTCTATTGTCTATTGTAAATGATAAAAGAAAAAAAAAAATCATTCTTTGTAGGGGTAATAAAACATCTCCCTGCAGATGAAACATTACCGACTTTGAGATTAAAGGAAATAACTATGAAATGTTTGAAATTAGTACCCGCAAAAGGCAGCAAACAATTCAAACCAAAACAGCTAAGTATGTAAATGATAAAAGAATTTGTACTTCCGAAATAGAACTTTTCATTTAGTGTGGAAGAAAGATGGCACAAAAGTCCATGGTCCATCCTGGAAAATCAATGAATAGGGTGCTTCCTAATTGACACCAAATTTTTGCAATTGGCGACAAAAAATACAAGTTGGCGATTTTTCTGGCAACAGATATTCAGAAGCCAGAGCCATCCCTGGATAAATTTAAATCAATAGTAAACCAGTTTCGTCTATTGACAGTTATGATTTTTCTACACTTTATACAACCCTTCTGCTTTTTTGTATCGCATTGTGTCTAAAAAATACACATTTTTCCATTTGATTCCATTGGTATGTTTTTTTAAATAGCTAATTGCTCTCATCGGCAAATTACAAATGTAGTTTGTTATAGGTAATTAGATATAAAATATTCTTTATTGCATTGAATGAATTATTTTGTTTTGTCAGGCCTTAATATTATGTTATTTGTTTGGCTGAGTAATATAGTTTACAATGATAAACAAAAGTCAAGGTTATTGATTTTCTTTTTCATATAAGTAATTTCTGAAAGTTTGACAGTAAACATATGAGCCATATGTTTACCAGTTAAAACATAATTTCTAGTTTTTTTCTTGTTAAAGATGTTTCCAGAAAACTTTGTTTGCATAAGTATAAGGTAGTAGAATTGGAGGCAGTTAGTAAGTTTACATGTAATTAGTGTTTCATGCTCATTACGCAAATCTTCTGTATTTGAAATCGACATCCGCTGGATCACAATCAGTGCATGTTGGTATGCCAACTTGCTGTTGATATATACATCTCCAATATGAGACAAATGTATTACCAATTAGAAAATCAAGTATGCTGCACACCTGTTTTCCTTGTAACATACTTTTTCATTTAAACTGTTTTTTTTTTAAATATTTGTATTTATAACCTAATACAATATATTTTTTTAATCAGCAAAGGCTTTTTGAATGTTAGCTTTAATTTATCACGAAAAGTGTGGTATACATTATGGAAAAATCGGATGTGTTTAGAGAAAGTATTTCAGAAAATGAACGGGATTTAAGAAATTTCAATAAATCCATCGAATTTCTAAGTATTTACATTTGATTTATGTCACTTCGGTTATGAATAGTTTCACAGTATGCTTGATACCCGACTTTGACTGCAGACAAAATCTTAGTTCAAAAGACAATTCAGTAAGATGAAAATCCTTCGTAGAGACTTTGTCTCATGTCCACTTACTCCATATCCTTTCATTGTTAATTTATGTCGATTTTTTTACACATCTGTGCAGTTTGTTAAAGTCCCAGTCAGACTGTCACGTTTTGGCCGCTACGTTTCACTACGTTTTAAAATGCCACGTATCATGTCATTTTTTGTCATAATATTATGGTCTGTACGTTTCGCTACGTATATACTACGTTTTTCTACGTACTGTTACGTTTCACCACGTTTTATTGCAAATTCCAAGCCTACGTTCTGCTACGCTTCACTACGTGTTGCTAGGTATGTACTACGTTTTACTACGATTTAATACGTATTACTACGGTTTAATACGTTTCGACTACGGTTTAGTACGTTTCGACCACGTTCCGCTACGTTTGATGTACGTTTTGATACGTTTATGTAACGTATTAGTACGTTGTACTACGTATTGACAAAGATCTTTGAAAAAAGTTCAAGAATTTGCATAGAGTCCACACTGATTATTTATCGTGCAAATAGAAACTTACACGAAGGTATGTTTAATCATTTTGTTCTATTGTACGAATGACTGTATAAAATCTTAATTGATATTCGAATACCTGGTAAATATAATGATCTATAATGTTGACTTACCCTGTTAATTTGTGAACCTATCTTCAGCTCATAAAAAATATCTCAAAATTAAGTAAAAATTCCGAAATACAAATATAATTTGTCGATCGGTAGTAGAACGTAGCGATGCGTATTTAAACGTAAAGAAACGTATTAAAGCGTACTGAAACCTAGTAATGCGTAGAATGAAACGTGACTAAGCGTAGAAAAATGTACAGAAACGTAACAGATATGTATCGAAACGTAGCAAGTACGTAGCGGAACGTATAGATTCTAATTACCTACGTTTTGCTACGCAACAGCTACGTTTCTACCACGTTTTTCTACGTTTCCCTACGTTTGTGCTTCGTTTTAATTTTTGGCTACGTTTGTATTGTGCAGACCAATACAAACGTAGCTGGCTACGTTTCTATACACGTATTGGTCTACGTTTTGCTACGGTTTGCTACGTATATTGCCGTTTTGCTACGTTTTGAAAACGTAGCGAAACGTAAGGGTTAAAACGTGACAGTGTAACTGGGGCTTAACACGACTCCGCACTAAAGATCGAATGGATCTTACCCAATCTGACAAGGACTCAAGTTCTGGTTCTTGGACCGTCTCTCTTTTAACCTACGTTCTGGCGTAATCTTAAACAGCATCCATAACGATCTTAAATCACAGGTATCGATATTTTGTTTACTTATACCATTTTGAAGAAAAACGCTTCAAAATCGCCCTATTTAAACAGGTGAATATTACAACTGAATATTTACACATTTGTCATGTTGTTTTAGACGGCGACGTGTTGCAATGAGGATAGAGTAATCAAACATCAGTTAGCAATAATCTAAAAAATTCTAAAATTTTCACTGTACTTCTGACACTTTCCCCTATACAGCGCATACAGTATTTTGCATACCTGTGCTGTTTTATTTGTAGAAAATTCGCAGCTTGTTTGGGAATTGTAAACGGTTCTAACTTTCTTAAGTGATTTTTATGAATAAAAAATCTTTCTAAATACATGTGAATTAGGGGTTTTGTTGTGGTTCGTTCAGTTCGTTACAGTAGGTCATCTGGTACTGCGTTTTTTAGACAATAACCCAAGTGGTTTCTAAAAAAAGCATTTCTGTCACAGTTAATAAATAAATTTACATCCTTATAAACTATTGTTGCACTGTAAATATGATCACATGACACAATTTTGTTAAATAATGTTTCGAAAAAGGTATCAAAGTTAAAGTCATGTTGTAGTGTCAAATCTGCTAGCAGTCTTAAAGTAAATCAAAACTTTAGAAAAAGGCCGATATGTACCTTAATTCACCAAAGGGCAATAAAATTGCATATATGACCAGAATTTTGTTTGACAACCCCTTACGCCAAGGGGCAATACAATTGCATATATGACCAGAATTGTTATCACAACCTCTTAACGATATTCAGCTGTTCAGAATTAGGAGTATTCTAATCGATGTTGTAAATTTGATCTTCCCAATTGCGACAATGTGTTACCAGCAAACTAGACTCCCCGAGCTAGCCGACAGCTTAGCGGCTAGTACTCGTTGATCAATCTTTCTTATTTTTTTTTGTCCCCCACTTTTTTTTAGATTATTAGTCTACCTGTATTAATTAGGACACGGGATAAAGGAAGGAGAAGTTTGGGTACCCATAAATCGGTGTAACGCAACTCAACCTTCTGCTAGTGCCTATATCAAGTCCGGCTATCTCGGGTTCCCATCGTTGTTGACGTCAATCTTTTGCCTTACATTTGTGTTTTAATGCAGTTCCCGTTTGATAAACCTTCCCAGTAATGACGAAAAGACATGTAATTAATATAGGAAGCAGTTGATTTCGATGACAATACAATCACGCTTGGTCATTTTCCTTGTAATTGGAAACTATTCTCTCTTTTCTTGTTTCCCCAAGAGGTAAAATTTAATCATATTTCAAGTAATTAAATAAATATATAGATTATAACATATCCTTTTCCATATCGGCCCTGGTATCATCCCGAGACTGCCATATCGACCTCGAGGATAAACCTTCCCAGTAATGACGAAAAGACATGTGATAAATATCGGTAGCAGTTGATTTCGATGTCATACAATCACGCTTGGTCATTTTCAATTTAATCATATTTCAAGTAAGTATATAATAATTATAATTTTCGGTAACATTCATATAATTCTTAACCAAATAAGTAGATATAATTCATTATTTTCCATGTTATTTCGGATTGTTCTATCTGCACTCATTGCAGAAAAAAAACCTTTTTTACAGAAAAGGTGGAACTTTGAAAATAACGGGGACAACAACTTATGCGCAAGTAAATGAGTTCTAGAAGGTTGAAATATAAAATGAGAACAAGAATTCGCGGACTCATCATTATTGTATATCTAAATTAAGTATGTACATGTTTTAATGCAGTGCGAAATAATAAATGACATATCATAGCCATCAATAACAACTTGCATTAAAACGGATTACCAAATGAAAACAAAATCAAAGGCTTAATGAAACCTATGATATATTGCATGTAAATTATCCCTTTGAATTTATATCATGAAAAGAAACAGTTTGTGAGCATATGGGATATTAATAATGCATACAGTAACATATTTTTCTATATCATCTCTGGGCAAAATTATCGATTAATGCAGAAAAATCTTCGTCATTATCATAAGGTAGATGAGATGGAATCTGGATTAGAAACACAGAGCTTACCTGCAAAGGAAAATAAACCCCACAATAAGCAAACCATGCAGACATTCTTTGTCAGTAAGCAAATAAATACAAATTTCATAGTTTGCGTATTGATATGAAAAAGAAAGGAAATGGGGTAAATGTCAAGGAGACAACATCCCATATGTCTTTATATTACATTTGTTTTATTTTCGTGATTACTTTTTCATATTTTTTTTTGCGTGCATTTAACTTGCGTTTTGTTCGCTTTTTTCGCGGCATGCAGACAATCAGGCGCGAACTTAAGGCTCCCCGTAAATTTCGGCGCCCGTGGATTGGATTGGATAAAGTATAAAATCACGAATTTTTAACGTAGCGAATATTTCATGTTTAACACAAAAATTGCGAACAAAAGCTGACGCGAAAATAACCCGATATATGGTATGTTTTTTGTATGACTGTCCCTACTCAGCTCCACTACCCTCTCCATCATTCATAAGATTAATAATGGCCGTCCATGTAAGTCTAGAGCCCACGAATTAATCTTTAAATATGCGCATAATGAGGTCATAGCATTACTTTTGGAAATATTGTATTTTTATACTGTATGAGCATGCTTACTTCTGGCATTTTCCCAACTAATGTGCTATAAAAAGTTGTAAATTATTCTATGTTAATTATATGCTTCCTGGTATAGATATTACTTTAACATATAAGAGTAATTCAGCATTGTAAGCCGTAAATATAGTGATAAAGCAATCCTTAAATGATTTCGCGACAGTGTTGATAGTTCTGCCTAATAGCTGCAATAAATTGCATTGCTGAATGAATGAATAATTATAACGGTACTGTGCTCCCAAACAAAAATTACAACATATAATTTTTACTGAGATACAATAATTTGAGCGTTGCAGTTATTGTTTATACATTGCAAAAATCCCTGCACCTTAATTTGACGAAGCACTTGGTGTAAGGAGCAAAACGGATGCATACCAAGGTGGGTGAAAGGAAACATATTGTCGCTGTGGGGTCGAAAGGTCCAAAAGCCTGGCAGCAAACTGTTGTAAAGAAATTTAAATTCCCAACTATTATCCATTTTTCACCCTTTTTCCAGTCGAAGGGACTTATGTCTTTATATATTTTGAATTGAATGAAATGATAAAACCGTTCTTGATAAACCTGCAGAAGTAAAATATCATTTTGAAAAAAATGAAGTTTTTATCAGATTTTTATACAGAACATGCAATACTTGTCGTTTGGAAGCAGTAAACCATATACCATTGAACATACTGTAGAAAACAATACAATTTTGTAATGTACAATAAAACAGACAAGTACATTGTCGAAATGAACAAAAAAAAGACAATGTCGGGTTCAATATCACTCTATAAACATCATGCACGGAATACAGTGTCCAGATTTTAATTGTTCGACCGATTGCTTACCGTGTTGCAAACTGAGCTCTGTTTGGATGAACCAAATATAGACCCGCTTTATCTGGGTTACTTTCCAGAAGCAAGATGTGTCCATTCTCTTTCTGTTCATGTGACAGATGAATTCTAAAATGAATGTTCAGATCAGTTTCAAGTCAGCATGGCAATTCAAACAATAATGATTGTGAGATGGCAGTGATGGGAGACAGCAAAAATGAAAGTGACTTCTCAACAAAAGAGGCGACAATAATGACTAGTATACAGTACAGAAAGAGTGGTACCATGACAAATCACTGTGATAGACGTGTCCCACTCTGAGAGTGGATCTAAATATCTTTTTTCCTATTTGAGATCATTTCCTACTCTCTTTTGTATTAAGAGTGGTGTATTATACCACTTAAAATGCATAAAAAAATAATTGAGATATCTCTTAAAGATAAAAAGTTATTCAGTATCACTCTCAGAGTGGGACACGTCTATCACAGTGATTTGTCACGGTACCACTCTTTCTGTACTGTATAAACACAAGCCTATAGCAATGATGACAGGACTGATCAACAGTCGTACAGGACGGTAGACGGTGACAGATCACTACAAAGAAATGCCAATAATCGGCGATAGATCAACACCTTGCGACAACAATAATGAGAGTGACCCCAAACCTTCATGGCGACAATACTGACAGTGACGAGTCAGCACACCTACATGACAGTAATGGCAGTGACAGATCGTCACACATAGATGACAATTACAGTGATGGATCAACACATAGTGACGATGATGACGAAAGTGTCGGATCATAACACATCCAGGGCAGCGATAGCTGTGAAAAAAATCATTACACAGAGATGCAAATCTAAGTGATAGATCAACATATAATGACGCTTATGACGACAGTGACAGATCAGCGCAGGAAGAGATTAACCAATCATTCATACAAAACAAGCAAGTAAGACAATAAAAACAGTAAAACCGTACCCCCAGTACACAAAGAAAATTATTGAACACAACAGAAAGGTGGTATCAAAATAGATCATGCTAAGAACGTGATCTGAATTCAAAAACACTCAATCAATCTATCGCATTGCATAAGAGGACAGATTTGATTGTCCTACCTTTGGAAATACTAGTAAAAATATAGTAATTCAATCGCTAGCTTAACTACGAGTGACGTTTTTATTTCTTTCAAATCGTATATCCCCGTATATTTTTTCCGCCGGAAAAATTTCACCCGGAGATAATCATGCTTTACATATGCACATCTACCCCGAATTCTTTCATAAAAGATGTATAATTAACAGTTTAGTCAATGTTATGAAAACTATGATATGTTGTGATAAGATATGCTTTTAGCTAACGAACCGACAATTTAACTAGAAGGGGGGGGGGGGGGGGGTC
>MJUU01042121.1:83863-98398 GCA_002080025.1 Modiolus philippinarum | reverse complement strand
AAACACGGAGTGCATGCATATCTCAAATGAGCAATCTTTTTACCGGCTCAATACTGGAGCAAAACAAACTCAAAACTGTAAGTTTGTGCAAAAAAAAAAAAAACGCATAATCGTCTCTGGTAGCTCTCCTTTTTTTCATTTGTCTGGTTAGAACATTATATAACATTTTGATGCATAATGAGGGTATAGTAAGGAAGATATTATCTGAGAGAAAAAAAAAATGCTAA
Organism: Modiolus philippinarum; assembly: GCA_002080025.1. Lineage (NCBI taxonomy): Eukaryota > Metazoa > Mollusca > Bivalvia > Mytilida > Modiolidae > Modiolus > Modiolus philippinarum. The sequence continues at coordinate 98,171 of MJUU01042121.1, read as the reverse complement.
ATTAACAAGGGCTACCCGTAACCATATATACCCTTCACTCCATCAATTTGAAACTCAAGATATTTGCGGTCATTTTGAAAGTTCAAACGGGGCAAAGTTCCTACAGAAATACTCGACTTTGACTCATCTTTGAACTAGCCTAAAATATCCTTAAGCAAAAGCTACTGTATCTAGTGTTCATGTTTAGTTAAAAACCTCCTTGGGCAAAGAGCTACTTTATTATCCGAATCCACTGAGAAACAAATTTTCTTGAGCGTTCAAAAGGATATTTCGTCAATTTTCGAAATTAAAAAGCAGCAAAACTCCCACAAAAATATTCGAGCAGGACTCATCTTCAAACTTGTTAAAGGTATTCTTGAAGTAATGCTGCTATAGAAATATTTTTAAAATCCAGGGAAAAAATAAATTAGCTATAACGTTTACAAGGGTATTTCGTCAATTTCACAGATGAAAAGGTGTAAATATTATCAAAATCCAATGAGAATTAAATTTTTTTCAGCGCTTACAAGAGTATGTACCAATTTATAGAGTTAATTAGGGACATAAGTCCTGCAAGAATATTGCAATAGGATACATCTTCAAACTCACTTGATTTGTTCTCTATCAGTTTTTAAACATCTTTGAGATTATGGTCTTCCAAACGTTTAGATTGTATCCTCACTGAAGAGACATAAGTTGTCGAAATGCGCATATGCAGAATTTAAATTCACAGTAACCTCGGTATTTATTTATTTGAGGCAGCACGTGTATATTTATTATCAAAATCCAATGGAAATAAACTTACTTAAGCGCTTACAAGGCGGGCGGACAGACAGACACACGAACACCTGGCATTACCATATCCAGCAAAGCGTTGCGGTGGGGATAATAAAATACGTTTTCGTAGAAAACTTGTATTTCTAATCTGTACCATAAACATATATCTTGTTTTTTAAATGTTCTGTGGCATTTTGTGAAAGCGATAATCATCAATTTTTATTTTGATTATTAGTTTTTTTAAAGACTTTTTTTGTTAGTTATTTTTTTATTGCTTTACTCTCATTTATTTTTGCTTTATATTTGTTTGCTACTCTTTTTTGTTTTTAGATTGTTTTTATTTGTGTTTGTCTTTTTGTTTTTGTGGTTAAAATATTGTTTGGCGTAACATAAGTACAAGAGGTATGGCCGATTTCAGCCATCAAACTAAATATATATTCGAGAAAGTAATTCAGAGATTGCTGTTTTAAACGTGGATGAAATGGACATATTATGAGGCCAACCTTATAATCATAGTCTTCCAAATCTTAAAATACCCTCATACCAATGTTTAATTCGTGCATGATAAATTGAACGATGAAAATGTACGTAAAACGAACTAATATACCATTAAGAACGCTGGTTTAATTATATTTTGGTTACACTTGTTACTAGAATAGAAATTATAGCTGAAATGATTTCATCTTTTTCTTTAATTTTATTTTTATGTCAATATACAGAGGAAATTAGTTGCAAATTACATAATTAAATTTTAAGAAGGAGAATCATTTAAACTGATATAAACTAAAGTCTTTATATTGATAATTAAAGTTGAAGTGATATCCATTTCCAGTCCTGAAATGTAAAATAATACATTTGTGTCAGGTACAAAAATCAATAAAAAATGAAAGGAGTAGGTGTAAATACACATGGAACAAAGTATGTAAAAATATGGTAAACAATGATTTAATTGTTGTTGTCATCTTGAAGTCACAATGAAGAATTAAACAATGAGTTAACACTTACCCCATAGTAAGTTCAGGACTGTCCTAGGTACTGGTTTGAGCGGAATTCTTTGCTAGATGTCGAGCAACGCTACAACCATGTTAATTACTAAAAACGACTAGATGATAAATGATTTTAGTTAAGTTAATGTTGTACCTTTTTCACACAAAATATACTCTGTAATAATTATTTTTCTCTGTAATTAGTCTTGATATATTCTTTTTAAAGTAATATTATGTTTTGATCTGATATATATGTCGGTTGTTGGAACTCAAATTCATTGCGCAAGTCATATTGTGTCAATACGCAACTTCTGAGTCGTGTTCAAATCGGAAAAGATTCTGATACTATACGAAAAAAAAATTCAGCAACACTATGTGAGGGACTCACTAATAAAAGAACACTGTTGAGTTAAGTGTGGTTTATAATGAATATACATTTGTTGTAGCGCTTCAGGTAAATTGTTTTTGTCAATTAAAATTTAAGTGTAGGAGCAATTAAAATACATGAAATATACACTTCAATTTCATAAATATTTTGTGGATTATGTGGTTTATATTTATTTCAATAAGTCAAGAATCCAGTCACTCCGTCTCACTGGTATTCGAGATGATCGTTTTAGCCTTCAATTACACGAGAGTTACTATCTCGAACATCCCATTTTGCAGCGACCATATTACAGAAAAGATTTGCGACATTTACGACATATGATTTTGAGAAATTGTCAGAAAAACAAATAAACAAAAATACTGGTCACTAAAGCTTACCTGATTCATAGCACGAGTCTTTTACTCATCGTTGTTCGGTTTGTTGCACGGGCAATTAGCTATTAGTCTTGCTTTCCTGGAACAATTTGAAAAACAAATAGAAATGTTTACTAAGTAGTGAAACAACATTGATGAAACACACAAGTTTCATGTATGATATAAACAACGAAAAAACAACATATTTTGATTATGCGTTTTTTTTTTATTTTAAGTATCATCGTAATATAAACTGTTTTGATTTAAAAAAAAACAATTCTGTAATGTTATTTCTTCCATAACAACATAACTAACTAGAGGCCCACATAAGCCTGTATTGCTCACCTGGTTACTGGTTTCATTCGTTGTCACCAAAAGACCACCCATTCATACAATAAATCAGTTCACGAGATGTAACAGTTTCAAATATGGATGAGGTACAAGCATAAAAATGAAAGGGACCACCCAAAGACAATTGTTACCAAGTTTGGTTCCAATTGGCTCAGTAGGTTTGGAGGAGCAGACATTTGAATGCATTTCCATTATGGTCCCTATGTTAAACTTTGTTCCACGCTGGCGGCCATCTTGGATGAGGTACGAGGGTAGAAATCACAAACTTAAAAGGGGACTATTGTGACCAAGTTTGGATCAATTTGGCTTGGTAATTTCAGACGAGAAGATCTTAGGATGCATTTTCCATAGGATTTCAATGTTAAACATGTTCCCTGCTGGCGACCATCTTGAATGAGGTATGAACATAAAAATCACAAACTTTCAAGGGACTACCTAAAGACTATTGTGACTAAGTTTGGTTCCAATTGGATCAGTAGTTTCAGAGAAGAAGATCTTTGAATACATCTCCCATAAGATCATATGTTAAACTATGTCCCGTGCTGACGACTACCTTGGATAAAGTACGAACATAAAAATCACAAACGTTAAATTTGACCAGCCAAGAACAATTGTATCGAAGTTCGGTTCCAATTGGCTCAGTGGGTTCTGAGGAGAAGACATTTGAATGCATTTCTAATATGGTCCCTCTATTAAACTATGTTCTACGCTGGTGGCCATCTTGGATGAGGTACGAGCGTAAAAATCTCAAACGTTAAATGGGACCTTCACCTTCCAAGGACTATTGTGACCAAGTTTGGATCAAATTGGCTTCTTAGTTTCAGAGCAGAAGATCTTTGGATGCATTTCCCATAGGATTCCTATGTTAAACATGTTCCCTGCTGGCGGCCATCTTGAATGAGGTATGAACATGAAAATCTCAAACTTTTATTGGCTCATCTAAAGACTATTGTGACTAAGTTTGGTTCCAATTGGCTCTGTAGTTTCAGAGAAGATCTTTGAATACAGCCAAGAACAATTGTATCCAAGTTTGGTTCCAATTGGCTTATAGTGGTTTCAGGAGAAAAGACATTTGAATGCCTTATGTTTAACTATGATCCACGCTGGGGGTTATCTTGGATGAGGTATGAACATAAAATCACGAACATTAAAGGGGACCATCAAAGAACTACTCTGACAAAATTTGGTTCCAGTTGGTTTAGTAGTTTCAGTAGAGCAGATCTTTGAATGCATTTTCCATAGGACCCTTTTGTTAAAATATGTTCCCCGCTGGCGGCCACCTTGGATGAGGTTAACCACAAAAATCACAAACTTTTAAGCGGCCACCTGAGGACTATTGTGACAAATTTGGTCTCCATTGGCTCAGTGGTTTCAGAGGAGAAGATCACTGAATGCATTTCCCATAGGGTCGTATGTTTAACTATGTTCTCTAGTGGCGGCCATCTTGGATGAGATGCAAACTTGCTGGACATATGTATAAGTTGTAGTCCTTGAAAAGTTCAACAATTTGGCAATTAACATTTAACCTTTACCTCAAAGTTTTTGAAATAAAAGTAAAACCATTAAGAAATCGCAAAAATTAAAAGGAAAGGGGCAAATAATTCCTATTAGGATCGTCAGATTTTCATCAAGATTGCAGGACATGCAGATCTTACTGTGTTGACCATTTTTTCAATAAAACTTCACTTCTGTCTTCAACCATTTCCAATATTTAAATCTAAAACAAACAACAACAAATAACAAAATTTTACGGAAAAGGAGCAACAACTCCAAGACGGGTTAACGGATATTCTCCAAAATGGCAGTGCGGGTAGATATCTTCATTTCTTATCATTTTTACCCCTGTCAGATGTTTAATATCTATACCGGTTATCGAGTAATTTACAAAAAACAGCAATTTTCCCCTATGTTCTGTTTTTAGTAACAGTGGCCATGTTGTCGCGTATACGGACATGAAAATCCAAAACTTGAAAGTCCAAACCTTGGTAATTATTCAGGCCAATTTCGGTTGTAATTAGCCTTGTAGTTTTAGAGGAGAAGATCTTTGAATAAAAGTTAACGGACGGACGCCAAGTGATGGCAAAAGCCATTTTTGGCCAGGTGAGCTTAAAATGTCAATTTGTTTCGTTACATATAAACAGAACACCTTTTCATGCTGCGGGTTACTTGTTTTTGGTAAGCACTACTTTAAGTATAGCAGTTGTTATAAGCACTATTCCAGTATTGCGGTTGAAAAGGGCAGTTAGTGATCTTGGTTTATATCTGCTACCTACTAACGCCATTGTCCCTTGGTTATTTATTATAAAAGTTTTATCTGTTCATATTGTGAATTTTTTTGTTGGAATTCATAAAAAACAAAACTTGAAGAAATAATGACAAACTGTATAAAAAGGAATATGTTGGTCATTGGCTTGTCCTTGTCTTCTTATTAGTTTCTTGATATTTGGGTTGTTGGATGTGATTTGTTTCCATTGATGTATTCATTTTATTACCTTTTTGGGGCCATTTAGGGCTTACTATATGGTGTGAGGTTCCTCACTGTGTTGAAGACCGTACGGTGACCCCTAGACGCTTTGTTTTGGTCGTTTTAACCTGGATATGGGATGTTGTCTCCTTGACATTTACCCATTTCCTTTCTTTTTAATATCTATGCTGGACCTTTCCCACCGATAACATTGCTTTTTTTTAAATTGGCTACTGTTTCTTTAGTTTTATACTGGCGATAATCCTTATATGACTTATGTCCTCATTTGACCGTTCTCAAACAAATTTAACAATTTTTATGAATAATATCATTATCACAAGTGTCTGACATGTGTGCACATGAGATAGAATTTACTTTCTTCTTCACCTTTTAACAAGGTCTTTATATTCATGATTCTATATTGGGATAGTATTACAATCCAAGAAGACACTCTAGTCGGTAATTCTTTGCTGACCTGAAAACTTATTTATTTCAAAACTTCCATTACCACAGCGTACAAAACTCAATTATCTAAAAATGCTATATACCGCAGATTTCAGCGATGAATAGGCCACGCGATGGTCCATATTATGAAGATCAACAGACTGTAATGTTCGGCTGAAAAATGATACTTCCTTAATTTTCGTCTTTCTACATGTATATGAATTGCTTTACTCGGTCTTATACAATTATTAATGCAATTTGACCAGGACTTTATCAAGCAAAGGTACACATCATTGTTGTTGCGCGAATATTTCTGTATGTGTGACCTGGGGATCATATAACTTAGCAGAGGAAAAGCATCTGTTTTTTTTTCTTTTTATTTTTTTTTGTGTTTTTTCGTGAAACGAGAGACATATAACGCAGCCTTTTTTATACTGAATCCTTTCTTTCAAAAGTGCATTGATTTCATTTGTCGTTTATAGCATTAAAGAAGTAAAACTACATTGGTATTCACCCCTTCTTCAAGTAAGTGGGAAAGGGAAGTACAAATGGCTGTGTCAGGCTTGATATCATAGTCAACGGAAATTATGTCCTTAGCTAGCTGTCAGTAACTGCGAGCATTTGTCCGGACAGTACCTGTGTGTAATGTCTTCATGTTTTATGTACTTCATTGTAAGGGTGCTCGTCTTGATAAGTTGGACTTTTTTTCTAGTTTGATTTTTACTGCGAGTCATTTTGTGTATTTATTTTTAGCCATTCACCACACATAGGGGGAGGGTTTGGATCAAAGAAAACGAGTTTAACCCCACCGCAATTTTTGCGCCTGTCCCAAGTCAGGAATATGTTGGTCATTGGATTGTCCTTGTCTTCTTATGAAATTTTAGTTTCTTGATATTTGGGTTATTGGATGTGGTTTGTTTCCATTGATTTATTCACTTTTTTACCTTTTCGGGGCCATTTAGGGCTTACTATATGGTGTGAGGTTCCTCACTGTGTTGAAGACCATATGGTGACCCCTAGATGTTTTGTTTTTTTTGTCGTTTTAACCTGGATATGGGATGTTGTCTCCTTGAAATTTACCCCATTTCCTTTCTTTTTCATATCTGTTGTAATTAAAATACACATTCAGTCCTCGGGGTCCTTCACGGAGACATTCTTTTCCTGCAGGTGCATTCTTTCTAACAATAAAGCAAAATTTATAAATATTCCCCTCCCTCAAAGATATATGACTTTCCACATACAAAAGTATAAAATAACCGAGAAACGATAATACCACGTATTTTGGGTGATATAGTATGGATCGAATTGCATTTTTGATTACATATAATCAAGTAAAACGATTCATCTACATGTAAGAAAGACAAAATTCTAAAAAATATCGTTTTTTACCAAAAGTTTAAAATTGTGTTGAAGTCCTCAGTAAAACTACAGTCAACGGATCTTTATATTGTTTAACATCGTGCAGCTTATTCATGGCAGATTTCCATTATATATAGCATTATTCAATAAATTAAATTAAATTGACTTTGAATATTATGAAAACATACATCCATTCAACCACCCAAATATGTCAAAAGTTTTTTCCTTATCTGAATTTGGCCTTTTATCCCTTGTTTATTCGGGTCGTATTAGTTTCAAATTGTTTTTCTATTATCGTATGTCTGTTTGCTTGACTATATTTTTTTGTAAAACTAACAATTTTGGTTTTCGACTACATACATGTGAAATTCAAATAGTCCTGGGCAAACCGAATTTTACTTAAGTAAGTAAAAATCGAACTGTCCGTCTCAAACGAATAATTCAAGAAGAATGGCAACATCGAAAAATCATTGGATGAAAATCATAACATGAGAACGACAAAATAAAAAAAAGGAAGACACACTCACATACAAAGATGAACAGTGTGGACAATACAAAAAACCAGTAGTGATATCAGGGGCACCGGTAGAGTAAGCATCTCCTGCTTCTGATTAGAGGCCCGCCGTGTTGAACATGTAAAATCTGGTAATAAAGTCAAATCTGATAGTTAAATGAGTATGACTTAGACGAAACAAACAGAGGCAAACACGTCATTTACTGCATTTCTTTCCATTTTTTTCTGTAGGTTACCCTCAAATAGGATATTGGTAGCTGTGAATATTAACATCCAATAAAATGAGTTCAACCCCACAGCAATTTTAGAGCTTGTCCAAAGTCAGGAATATTTTGGTCATTGGCTTGTCCCTGTCTTCTTATAAAAATTTAGTTTGTGGATACTCGGGTTGTTGGGTAGTGGTTTGTTTCCACTGATTTATTCACTTTTCTTTTACTTTTTGGGGCCATTTAGGTCGGGCTATATGGTGTGAGGTTCCTCACTGCGTTGAAGACCTTACGGTGACCCCTAGATGCTTTGTTTTCGATAATTTCTATCTGGAGATGAGGATGTTGTCTCCTTTAATCCCTTTTCCTTTTTTTCTGAAGATGTTGTTCTATTATGTTACTACGGAAAATACTTCAATAGTATGATATTCATGTGTCTGGTCCGATTTGTCAGCTCATTGGGCAAAATGATTGATTGATTGATTGAATATTGTTTAACGGCTACTCAGCAATATTTAAGCTATCTGAAGACGAGAACAAGTTTGTTAATAAATAATCGCTTTGAGGTATGGAAAGGGCCATGGGACGGGAAATTCTGACTGCCACTGGAAAAGTATGGTGAAATCTAAAAGGGCGGAGAATTTAGCCTTGTAGCCGATCACCTACGGACCAGTCAAAAAAGAGCTTACTACAAGGGTTCTTTAACGTGTAAGAAGCATGGAATTTCTTCCAACACGTGGATCTGAGTTTACATCCCATCTGAAAGAAGGGTTGTGTATTTATTAATCCCGCACAACCACGGAATGGGTCCTATTCCTATATCCCGGGACCCTCGGGTCAGCCCCAGTTTAGGAGGGGTCATACCCCGCAAGCCGGAGATACCAGGTCCTATTTCTATATCCCGGGGTTCCCTCGGCGTCCTCCGTTAGAAAGACTTATACTCCAAGCTCAGAGGATGCTGCGGGCCTATTCATAAGCGGGGACCGCGCACGGCGGGGGCAAAATGAATAAGTTTAAACTAGAATGCCATTTAGCAATGAATTTCGCTAAAACAGGTGCTAGGATGGGGGGATCTTGAATTTAGTATGAGGTTTGAGCAAAGCTCATTGTTGAAAGCCTGATGGTGACTTCAAGATGAAGAACAACAATAAAAGCATTGTTCCATTGCTTTGCTTTACCATGTATTTTTGAGACTTTGTTTCATTTGCATTTACACCATATCCCTTCATTGCATATTCAAAACATACATTATATCGACTTCTAGTCTTCCAAAAAGGTTGTTCTGATTTGCACTGAAGAGACATAAATTGTCAAAAAGGCCATCTGCAGATACAAAATCTGCAGTTGCTTCGTAAATCAACTTTTATAGTATAACTAATTGACCGTCGTGAATATCAATAAAAATGTCACGAGTGCCGAACAACGCAGAAGGATTGAACGAGTTGCAGAACTTGTTCTGCAACGAGTTAAATCCACTGCGTTGTTCGACACGAGTGACATTTTTATTGATATTCATGACGGCCGATTAGTTATGCTTTTTATTATATAGATTTTCTACTCAAAAACAGAGATTTTAGATGCGGATTATTTTTTTCATGTCAATACGCCAGTTGTTTACTTGACGACGACATTGAAGAGACATTGTGACGTCGCTTCATTAAGACGTCATCCAGTGACTAGAAATCCTTTATTGTCACCGGTGACAATATGACATTTATTTGACTGAGAAAACTCGATATATCACCGCTATCTATATAATAAAACGATATATTATATAATCGATTTGTTGTAGTTTGTATACTATGATGATCGTTTCATCGACTTTTGAGTCGTGTTCATTTCGGAATTTTTTGGCGTGTTATAGGAAAAACATCAATACATTGAAAAGGAAACTAATTTATCAACAATTTTGAGCTAAGGGTGACTTATATTAAATCTGTTTGTGGCGCTCCGGGTCAATTGATTTTCGTCAATTAAAATTTACTTCGATAATCATCATGTAAAAAAAAAATAAAAGTAAACTTTGATTAAATAAAAAGTTTGTTTTTGAGGTAGTACATATTCATTTTCATAGGACAGGGATCCAGTAATCATTCTTAATTCTATCTGAGGAGATCGTTTCCGGCTTTCATTACACGAAACTTTCTATCTCGAAAGTCGCGTATTGCCATATAGGTGAATAAACTTGTGAACAAAGTTGCGGTTACATAGTGATCTTACTATTCAGTTCTACAATGTACTTATCTTACTGTTCTCATCAGTACTACTCAGTTAACGTTTCACTTACTTAACTCTCATTATCTGTTTGATTGAGTAATTTTTATGATCTTTACCATTTGGCATGAGACCACAAACCGTCTTCTCATTTCCATTAACTCCCATTGCTGATATACAACCTAAAATATATAATTTTCAAAAATGACAGACATAAATTTTGCATTCTGTAGAAATATAAGTATTATTACGACCAACTACCATTAATGGTAAAAAGTAATCAGCAAATTACAGGCGAATATTCTGGTGTAAATTACTTTTTAAGTGCAAAAAATTCTATGGTTAATTAATTAAGTTAAAATCTATTTAACGAACAGTAATTTCATACTACCCCTAACATAAAGGTTTCATTAAATCCACATTTGCACAATTTAGTAAATTGTCTCTGAAATTGCCTGGTCATCAGTTCATTTGTTGTAACAAAAAGCAGTGAATCTTTTCTGATATAACTTACAACAATCGTCTTTCATTTGTTTTTCGTTTGAAGTTCCCTTGTTGTCTGTGATCGCAATTCTCAGTCATCGGGGTGTTTCCTTATGTCTTTTTTGTTATTTTATTATTATTTTTTTTTATAAATTTAACATTCAATATAAATATAGACGCTTAAAGAACATTTTATTTTTGATCAAGATAGTGGTCATAGAGTAAATAGTCTACCTGTATTGGGTCTTATTCGTATGCTCAATTACTATATGGAAACGGGATAGAGAGAGGGGGCGTTTGGGTAACCATAAACCAAATTAATCCTACCGCCAGCATGTGCTAGTACCGGTACTAAAGTCGGCTATTCCAATTTCCTATCGTTATTTGCGGCTGTTTTTAGTCTGTGGTTTGTTTTTTTTTCTAGTGCAGTTTCCTTGTAGATTGTGGCATGTGATTATAATTTTCGGATTTTCGGCAAGTGTAGGGGTTTACTGGCATCTTGACTTTATAATCTATTAATGTTAAATATCGGGTGATTGATTGATTTTTACGCCATCTTTAGTAATATCTCAGATAGTCGTGGCGAGAACTAGTAAGTATATTGAACAATCATAATAAATATATTAAAAAAATCAACATAAAACTATATAGTTTTATATAATTTAAAAAAAAGTGTAAAATATTTCACACAAAATAGAAAAAATGTTAGTTTAAAAGTTATGATATATAAATAACATACTGCTGGGAGGGTAAAAGAGCAGATTGTTACCAAGAGAATGAAGCAATCTGCTTTGTTACCTTGCCGCTATATGTTATTTTTTTTTATTATACTGAATGTTTTTAATTGCAATTATTATTGAAAATCACTGAACCAAGAACAGAGGGTAACAGTGTAAAAATTGTTACCCTCTCAGCAATGTGACAATTTGGGGGATTTTTACCCTCGCAGCTTTTATTAAAAAATCTTACATATGATAGATTGAATTATGTAATTAATTTTTGTTAAGGAAAAATCTTCCAAGGTATAATAACATTAATTACTTTATGATTGATCCGTTTAAAGTTTAATGTCCAATGCTTGTATATCAAAACGTAATGAGTCCTTTAATAGGACGTTCTGTGCTATCATTTTCTTTGATTCATTGAATAAATTAACATTTTTCAAAATTCTGTCGGAAACAATCAGATGAAAATATGTATTTCTCCTAGAGAGCAGATGAATATCTCGCTTTAGTATGCCAATCAAAATGTATTTGACCATCGACGAGTGTGGAGGTCGTATCAAGGAATGCATATATTTTTTTGCATACTCAAGTGACAGATTCACATGGGTTCCTGCTTCCGGTAGCCGCCACCCTAGACACTACGTAAATGCAATCCCCAATTTGTCAGCTATAACCAATAATATATGCACAATATGCATACATAACATAAAATGAAAGCCCCTTTACTTTTTATTCTTGAAATTTAATGGCAATTGGTCTGCAATGTAAAAAGTTTTAGTTTAGACTTATTTATTTTGCTCATAAAATGCAAAAGGGATCAGACGAAAGTTTTTCCAACTTCTCCCATATACAATATACAATAATTACAATAAAAGAGCATGTTAATATAATACTCAGTTCGTCTATGTAAAAAGTTCCTGTATTAATATCTCATAAATGTATCAAAAGCAAGTATATGGTAATTTACTGTCAAATGTCTTGACTTGATTTGAACTTAAGAAAATGGACATATATAGAAACTAAATTCACAGTAACTTCGGAATTTTGTTGTTTAATAGGGCCTGATTGTTGTTTATCACAAATATCATTTGATGAACTAGGATATAAATAAAACATTGCAGGGAAATGTTTTTGTTATAGAATAGAGAGCCAGACATCGATATTCGAATCACACCATAAGCATTAGCATGAAAGGGAGTATGATGCACTAAAGTATGAAAGAGGAAGGATATTTGGTAAATGTCAAGGAGATGACATCGCATCTTCGGGTTAAAATAAGTATACTTGTTAACGATTAATACAAGAAATGTTACAATTAATTTTTTCTTCCCTTTCCTTGAAGCTTTTATGTCATAATGTAGAAACTGACGCTTTGAAGTTTATTCTGACGTTTTGTTATTAAGGGGTTGTTTCGATACCAAATCAAAACAAGACAAAAAATGCTTTTCTTGATTAAATCCCACCAAATTAAAATTTCTTAAAAAACGGTCTTTTTGAAGGTCAAACATTTAAAAATATATGTTCTAAAAGGCAGAAAAGGCTTAATAGTTTTCAAAACGAATCACACTTGATATACCAACAAACTTATTACTGGAAAGGAGAATAAATTACCTTTTATTTTATATAACCTTTGTCATAAGACTTAAAATAATTTTACGTGGCTTAGATATGTTAAATCAATTCTTGATGGTTGTGGAAAATCAAATATATGGAATAATCTATATTTTCCAAGTATATCCTGGTTAGTTAAATCAGTGAAACAAACACTTCATGACCAGTTTAAGCAAGATTGGTTATCTAAAGTTCACGAATCACCAAAGGCTCTAAATTATAGAATTTATAAAGACAAAATAGAATTTGAAAATAATTTTAAAATTTTAGATGATAGAAATTGCATCACTTCATTTAGGTTTAGAACTACAAACCCCAAAATTCCTATTGAATCTGGAAGATGGCAAAATATTCCAAGAGAAAATAGGAAATGTAATCTTTGCCAGACACAAGATATTGGTGACGAATACCATTACATATTAAAATGTCCATCCCTTTGTGAAGAAAGAAAACAATATTTGAAATCTAAATATTATACCCGGCCAAATACTTTTAAATTCAATGAGATAATGAACAGTAGAAATCCACTAGATCTATTCAAATTGTGCAAATTCATACGCGTGATCAATAAAAAACTAGAATCTCCAGGGTATTCCATTTGCGTTATTGTAATTTTTTATTTACATTGAAATTTTCTGTACTGTACCTCTGTGTGCTACATTCTATATTATGTTTTTATTATTCTATTCTATGTGATAATATTTGTTTCTCTGTACCTAATTATGGTTTTTAGAGAATAAAGATATAGTCCGTGGGCTGGAAACACTTTCCGTGCACCCCCCCACTTCCGAACCAGATCGATTTTTTTCAGTCCTTCTATGTCCCCTCTTCAAAATAAAACATGTTAACACGAACATAACCTGCACGCATAGACAGTATAGGGCCACTTTTATAGTACACCATCAGAAATTCTTGTATTTACGTTTTAACGTAAGTTTCATCTTTTAAGCTGCATAATTTTTTAACGATAGGTAATATGTACTAAAATTTGGTACCAAATTAAAGCTGTATTAATATTCTTTACAATGAACACAAGTTTGGGTACTTTACGCCATTTTTATGATCTGGGGATGCAAAAAATGTACCCCTCCCCCTGCAAAAAATTGCGAAAATGACAATTTTAGGCTGTCAATTCCTCTCAGATAAACAACCCTCGTCATTTGATCTAGTTTTTATGCCTAACTTATCAAGTGTGATACAATGTTGGAAAATAAAACCATTAAAGTCCATAAAATTTTGATTTTCGGTATAAAATTTTAGAAAAATGGAAATTTTCGGAATTTTAGATTTTTTCACAATTTCGACTTTATGACTTTAGGATCGTAAAATCTGAATAAATATTTGATAATGGCCCATTTAATAATGATTTATGATATATTAGCAAGAAATTGTACGCACAAATTTTAGTTTCAGACATAAATTAGGTTCAGAAATGTCAAAATTAGCACCCCTCC
>MJUU01042121.1:68988-81465 GCA_002080025.1 Modiolus philippinarum | reverse complement strand
GTTATTCCAGCCCATGGACTAATATATAATATGCGAGTGCACTGGAATTAGCTAGATATATTGCTTACACCAGCTGTCATTTTGAATCAAGAACCAATCATCGACAAGAATTGTGTTTGCCTGCCCAAGCAAATAACAGGATAATTTCACAACATTTGTTTGATAAACTTGACTGCAAAAATTTACATTATCAAACGACAGATAGTTTATTAGGTGGAATCCTATGAGAAAATCTCTTTTGTCATAGCCAGGGTGATACATGTTTTAGATGGGGGTAACAACAAAATTACCGAAAAGAATTTTCAAGAGCAAAAAAAAAAAAAGACAAAACATACAATATACACAGTAGGTGTGCAACTGTTTGTTTTTTTAAGTCAAGTCGAGTGTTAAATAAATATAACCAAAAACTTTGGCGAAGAAAAATATGTAAGAGTCAAGACATATCACGCAAAATATATTATTTGATTTATTAAAACGGGACTTTTGAGACAGGAGCTCTCGTGTTATTGAAGGCGAAAACGATCTCCTCAAATACCAGTAAGAAAAACTAGATTCCCGACCTATTGAAATGAATATATATACCACCTAAAAAACTATCTATGAAATTGAAGTGTACTTATAATTTGTCCTACATGACAAATATTGAACTAAATTTTAATTGACGAAAAACAATTAAGCACTATAAATAGATTAGATATAAATTACCCTTAGCTCAACACTGTTTACTAATTCGTGATTCCCTCTTAAGCTATTGATGTATTGATTTTTTTTCGTAAAATACAGAAAATTTTCCGGACTGAACACGACTCAAAAGTCCTATATTAGAAGGAGTTTTGCGACCAGTGAGCAATGTGACAGTAATTTTGGCTTGTAACTGTTTTTGTCGGTCACAGTAAGCGTTTCCTGTAATTTCTTTTTTATTTTTATAAAAATCAAAAGAAAAAAAGCTATGAATGAAGGTACAAACGTGCGCCAAGATGAACTGCCACTGTTAAAATGGAGTAATGGTAAGAAGCTGTAAATTGAGTCTTATAGAGCGCCCCAAGAGGCAGGTATTTTTCCAGACATAAATAAGCGAACTTTATAGCCTATAGGTGTTTTTCTACACAAATAAAAATATGTAGATTAAGAGAACAAAAAAAATAAATAATAATGAATTTCAAAACAGCTATAAAGTAAGAAAGTGGCCAAAGTTTTACTTTTACGAAGATGAAATAGAATGAAGAATATAAACTCAACATCAGAATAAACGCCCTACTGGTCGTGCACCTGTTGTCGCCATTTCCACACTGTGGTTTGACATTTGATCTTAAACTCGAACTAAACTTTTAATGCGTAAAACTGTAGAAATTTACCAAATAATACGTTAGCCAATCGTGTTCATTTTAAGTTTTATTGCACATGCGCAGTAATATAGTCATTTTAAAAAGTGCTGGTTTTCTGGGCAAATTTTGCTGATATGCATAACAGTTATCGCCATATTTCAAAATATGCATCAGTTTTTTTTCAAACTGTTAAATGTACACTTTAATCCACTGAAGTACTCCAAAAAGGGATGAACTTAAGGGAAATAAAGAATGATAAGTCAGCCGATGCAATTTTCAAACTAGAAGTAGCGTGATTTTTTTTCAATGCGAAATTCGCTCTATTTTTTTCATGGGGCAAGAAAATAGAAGACCTTTACAGTCCCAATTCATCTTGATTTGACTATTTGAAGAGAAAGCAACATAATTTGCATTTATTCCTGGCAGAAAATATAACTGACACCCCAAGTTTTCGTTGCGACATCGCATGTAAAAAAATCTATTTTCAGCTAATTATCATACGCGACCCCCCACATAGCAATATATATTTTAAAGGGGCTCCAAAGGGATTTTATCTCAGATTTCAATGTTTTAAAAGATTAAAGCAAATTTCTTCAAGGAATGTATTTTTAGGATAGTGTTGTCACTTCTGTACATAACCGTCTAACAAAAGCCACGTGCGATCTCGAAGCACGTGAAAATTGGCGATAACTGGTACACGGCGATAACTGGTACTCGACCAGTACTTGTTCCATGGTGCTAAGGTACTTAAATGTTTTAGTTACATCGATCTTTGATAAATAGTATTTGAAGGGTCTATAAAAAGCAAATTGATTCCTGTTGAAAGAAATATCAGTTTAAAGCAACAGCTACCATTTCGTTTGAGTGTATACTAAAACAAAATGTCAAATAATTGTTTTCCCTGGAATGGACCGATCGATATTTGTACTGTTTTCAGCAATCAAAACAGTAATTTCTTTCGATTTTAATTGCTACTCATCATTTTTGCTTTTTTGTGAAAAAAAAATCCAGAAATTAAATTGAGAATTCAGAATACTTATATTTTTCTGAATAATGATAGCGAATTTAAAGAAGATGGAACAAGTATCTCGGGAAATATTAGGACCTGCACATGGACACATGTCAAACTCGTCCTCCAACTACGAAAAAAATGATATTATGATATTGATATAGTTTGTACTTGTGAGGCAAGTTTGACACGTGTCAAGGTTCAGTGTTATAAACCTATATTCACCATTCTTATTAATCCTCGTTAAAAGAAAATTCACTCTCTAACTTTATGACTGTTTTTAAGATTTCATCTGATTTTTATTCAGTCCCCGACGAGCAAAAGCTACCATAATTTTAATATTTTGTTTAACTTATAAAGTTTTAAGCTTCTTCGCAACATAACTGTATATTTTGTTATACAAATGTGCATTTTAATTTAGTTTCTCTACACTTTTTGTCTCGACGGTTTCGAAGCTTAACTTCCGTATGCCCAGGGTAGTTCCCTACTCACGAATAGATACGCAGACATAATTTTTGTAGACAGGCCCTATACAACCATAATCATTGACCTTACAATGTACCATGGTATTCTCATTTCAAAGTCAATTTACGAAACCTCACCTACATCAGTTAGAAATTACTGATATAATATTACAAAGTAGTGATTTATTGTACAGTAGGGTGCAGACATAACCTCTCGTCCAAGTTAACTTGTGGAGCAGTCATGAGAACAGTCCTAAGTTAATTTGAAGTTAACTTGGAGCAGTCATAGAATCCTGACTTCTCTGACCAGTCATAGAGCCCTGACCGCTCTAACCTGTCATAGAATCCTGACTGCTCTGACATGTCATAGAGTCCTGACTGCTCTGACCAGTCATAGAGCCCTGACCGTTCTAACCTGTCATAGAATCCTGACTGCTCGAACCTGTCATAGAATCCTGACTGCTCTGATTAGTCGTATAAACAATACAAGAACTGTGAATACTCAGAATTTAATACAATGGTGGATACGTCCCACATTCCCCATCACGCGCCTACGATTCACACAACGAACGCACAAATTTTTCACACGTTGAGTGCAATTTTCTTCAATTTTGCCGTAACCATATCAGAATTATCAGAGAACAGTCACTTTTATGTACTCGAAAATTGTAAATTTCCGCCATTTTGTAAAAAATAAATTAACAAAACTGAATAAAAATCGGTCCGGTAGTAAATAAAATATCCTGCAAACAGAATAAGAAGTGGTGCCTATTTCATTTTCAGCCCAAAATACTACAACTTGTTGTAATTTAACCTTAAATATATAAGAAAAAAACAGGTTTTCTTTATTCGATATTATATCGATGCTCCCAAAACTTCAACTTTCTTTAATTTAACCTAAAGTATATAAGAAAAAGCAGATTTTCTTCATTCCATATTATATCAATGCCTGCAATACTTCAACTTGCTGTAATTTAACATGAAATATATAAGAAAAAGCAGATTTTCTTCATTTGATATTATATCGATGCCCGCAATACTTTAACTTGCTATAATTTAACCTGAAAAATATAGGAAAAGACAGATTTTCTTCATTCGATATTATATTGATGCCTGCATTACTTCAACTTTCTGTTATTCAACCTAAAATATATAAGAAAAAGCAAATTTTCTTCATTCGATATTATATTGATGCCCGCAATACTTCAACTAATGCTGTAATTTAACATGAAATATATAAGAATAAGCAGATTTTCTTCATTTGATATTATATCGATGCACGAAATACTTCTACGATCTGTAATTTAACACAAAAAAGAAGATTTTCTTCATTCCATATTATATCGATGCCCGTAATACTTCAACTAATGCTGTAATTTAACATGAAATATATAAGAATAAGCAGATTTTCTTCATTCGATATTATATCGATGCCCGCAATACTTAAACTTTCTGTATTTTAACATGAAATATATAAGAAATGGCAGATTTTCTTCATTCGATATTATTTCGATGCCCTCAATACTTCAACTTTCTGTTATTTAACCTATAATATATAAGAAAAAGCAGATTTTCTCCATTCGATATTGTATCGATGTCCGCAATACTTCAACTTTTTGTAATTTAACATGAAATATATAAGAAAAGGCAGATTTTCTCCATTCAATATTATATGGATGCCCGCAATACTTCAACTTGCTGTAATTTAACATGAAATATATAAGAATAAGCAGATTTTCTTCCTTCAATATTATATTGATGCCCGCAATACTTAAACTTTCTGTATTTTAACATGAAATATATAAGAAAATGCAGATTTCTTCATTCGATATTATATTGATGCCCACAATACTTCAACTTTCTGTTATTTAACCTATAACATATAAGAAAAAGCAGATTTTCTTCATTCAATATTATATCGATGACTGCAATACTTCAACTTGCTGTAATTTAACATGAAATATATAAGAATAAGCAGATTTTCTTCTTTCAATATTATATTGATGCCCGCAATACTTAAACTTTTTGTAATTTAACATGAAATATATTAGAAAAGGCAGATTTTCTACATTCGATATTATATTGATGCCCGCAATACTTCAACTTTCTGTAATTGTACATGAAATATATAAGAAATGGCAGATGTTTTTCATTCGATATTATTTCGATGCCCGCAATACTTCAATCGTTTGCCGATGTATTTCAACTTGCTGTAATTTAACTTGAATATATAGGAAAAGGCAGATTTTTTTCATTCGATATTATATCGATGCCCGCAATTCTTCAACTTGCTGTAATTTAACATGAAATATATAGGAAAAGGCAGATTTTCTTCATTCGATATTATATTGATGCCCGCAATACTTCAACTTTCTGTTATTTTACCTAAAATATGTAAGAAAAAGCAGATTATTTTCATTCGATATTATATCTGTAATTTGGCATGAAATGTATAAGAAAAAGCAGATTTTCTTCATTCGATTATTATGTCGATGCCCGCAATACTTCAACTTTCTGTAATTTAACATGAAATTTAATATATAAGAAAAGGCAGATTTTCTTCATGAATAGTATTGCCCAAAACATGTGATACTCTATATATTAATACATGTATGTTAATAATTTTTAAAGTTTTATAAAGTTGCAGTTGTAAATATCTTTATTATCTTTCAAAAAACAGAAATAAGGGGACGACCAGTTTATTTTCAGGGGTTTGAATTGGGCGATTTTGTAAATAATTTAACCTTGGTCCCAGCTGGGACTTAAATATCAGTCCCAGGTCCCGGAGAAAAAAAATAATATTTTAATTCTACTTGTTGTGGAAACAAATAATTTATTTGTTCGAAATTTTCATGAAAATAAATAATTTTTCTAGGCAAAGAAAACGGGCAAATATATCTATAAAATGTGGTCTTTTGAATGAAAGTAGTAAAACGGTACACGCAAGTGAACGGAGAACGTTACACGAAACACGCACACGCTTTACATGACGAGTGATCACGCTAATTTGGGGATGTTGAACGTTTCCATTGCTGTAACATATTAAAGCAGTCAGGGCTCTATGACAGGTCAGAGCAGTCAGGATTCTATGACTGGTTTAATAGAGCGGTCAGGGCTCTATGACCAGAACAGGTCAGAGCAGTCAGGGCTCTACGACCAGAGCAGGTCAAAGCAGTCAGGATTCTATGACCAGAACAGGTCAGAGCAGTCAGGGCTCTAGAACAGTTCTAAAGTTAACTTAGAGTAGCTTTTATGACTGCTCTATGACTGGTCTAAGTTAACTTGAAAACGGTCCTAAGTTAACTTAGAAGAGCTTTTATGACTGGTTCAAGTTAACTTGGCGAGAGGTTATGTCTTCACCCTACTGTACATTTATAGTCATTTGGTAACTATAAATGTAGGGAAATATAATTTAAATTAACGGGAAATTCTTAACATGTTATTTGAAATCTATCTCAATATAAATGTCAACACATAACTAAGAAAAATTATGGAAAAATATTATCTTCATTTAATTTTTTTCTTCTAGACAAATTACGTTCCTGACTTTTAATTCATTTTTCTTTAAAATTTCCTAGTAGCTGATTGAGAATTCCTAAGATTTTTTTCAAATCCATTTCTGTACCATAGCAATTTGAAAGTATGACAATATAAATTAAATGATCATAAAAAGACATTATTCACTCAAACAACAGTCACTAAAATAAAACAGTCGTAAAATGAATAAGTATCATATTTTCTTACAGTATCCTATTGTTAATTTTGGGCATATTCATTCACAGAAAAAATGGCGAATGAAAAAAAAAGAAAAAAAAGAAAACACAACCAAATAAAACAAAGCAAAAAAGGATAACCACACAAACAATTACAAACGCAACCAGAATCGACCCAAAAAAAAAAAAAAAATACAAAAAAAAGCAAAAAAAGAAAAAAAAGAAAGAAAAAAAACCAAAAATTAAAAAAAAATAAAATAAAAATATCAGGTTATGTTGCTATAACAGGAAATTTCGATTGTAGGAAGTATCGTACATAGCAAATCCCGTTTTCCTAACGGTATAATGAACATACAATAAACAAGCACACAAACAAATGCAGGTATCCTTCAAGCCACTGTCTTCCACAAGAAAGTGGCAATGCGTTTTTTTTTATTAAAAAAAAACAATAAACTGCTAACAACCTCCAAAATTATACCTCGTACTTAAAACATAGAAAAATGTTACATTTTTCTGATTTTATGAAAAAAGTAGAATAAAACCTAGTAAGGAACAAAACAAAACATCACAAAAAAAAAAAAAAAAAAAAAATAGAATGAATGAATATTTCACTAAAAGATCTTAACGGTCTAAGTACTCACCAGCCAATGCAAATACAAGGAAAACAACTAGGATTTTCTTCATCTCGTAAATTGTTTTTCGTCTTGCAAATACACAGGAATTTGTTGGACATGGGTTTTGGTAAGTAAGTGAATGCAATGATCTTTTATACCAAACGAACATGAAGTGGTTATATTTTGTATACATGAAATTAAATATTGAGAAATAATAATTGCTCCAAAATTTCGTGACTGCAAAATAAATTGAGGTAATAACAGTGATTAATATTCACATCCATTTTTCTGTTAGAGTTAAGGACCTCTTATAAAATATATATCCTTAAATAACAACACCACTAAAATAACCCTTTAAACTGTAATAAACATCAAAAATAATACACCTAGTAGAGTGCGAATATTAATCAAAATATTATTTAGAATTCACGACTTTCTTTCAAATTTTCCAAGGAGCAATGTTGAGAGGTAACATTTTGCAAAACAAATTATGGAACTCTGTGTTCCTTTTAAATGATATTAATGGTTTCAAAACTTTATCCCATTGAATATCAAACTTTATCCCATTGAAAAATTAATCGATTGATTGATAAGTTACGAGTTCAACGTCCAGTGAGCAATATTTCTGATATATTTTTCTATACTCTTTACTATTCTCCCATATGATAAGTTAAGGTCAGTACTCCGAGACTAATACATCGGTCTTTCTATACTAAAAAGAGTGAAACAAGACTTCCATATGTGGTGTAAGGCAAAGATGGAAGTTCAACTTATTTTGGTAAACACCACACTGATTCAAACAAAACGTATACCTATGTTGCAATTTTTTATTTTATAGCCCATTTGTCGAATAGAGGACAACAGTAGACAATAGGGGTACCTATTGCAACTAATTGTGCGCCTCTTAAAGCCAATTTGTTTTCTATCGCATGAAATCAGGTTCGTAAAACAGCTAGTTAAAAAAGAAAATAAGCCAGCCAAGTCCTTTAATTTCAGTTTCAGTTTTTTATAGATGATGTTCTTTCATTTAACTATCTTCTATTCAAGGATAAACTACATCTTAGATACCAAAATGAACATGAAATAAAAAAAACCACAGATACACCATCATCAGCATCATACCTGGACTTATACCTATATATCGATAACCATGGACATCAGAAAACAAAAATTAACGACAAGAGTGATGATTTCAACTTTCAAATCGTTCACTTCCTTTTCTTGAGCAGTAATATACCAACATCTTCGGTATATGGCATCTTTATTTCACAACTCTTTCGCTTTTGTCGTGCCTGTAGTTTGTCTAGCGATGTTATAAGTTAACATGCATTGAACCAACTAATATGATTATTTAGATAGTGTCGAAAATCGTTGAACGGCAAGCGACCTTCAGGTCGCGCCGTTCAACCATTTTCGACACTATCTATATAATCATATTAGCTGGTTCAATGCATGATAACATTTTTGTGCGATTATGCAAACCTGTTTGTGTTTACCTAAGAAAACGATTATTACAAAATGACCTACATTTAACTGCACGATTATACACATAAACGCTATGTCGACTGACCGCGTACTCTGGACAATACACAGCCGAATGATGTATTGATTTTTCGTGTTGTATAAAGTTTACATGGCGTTTTCGTAATACATGGAGCGAAAACCTTTGAAAATGAATGCAAATAAAATATTTCATATAATTTACATGTTATTCCAAGTATAGATGTATTTCACATTTTAATATTCTAATGTAAATATCAGGCTGAAATTAGTTTTACATTACGTGGAAGTAAACTATGTTAAACTTTAATTACGATATGTTTATTTATCCATGCTTACTGCATGTTTATGAATTTTGTCCTTATGTACAATTCTTATATGTACGCTTTTGAATGACTTTGGTCTACATGTAGGTGAAACACTACATTATCATGGTCAGTATTGATTGTCTTGTGTAGGGCGGACATGGCTCTTTAGCAGGTGATTAATCAGCCAATAGAATCCAAGTTTACATCCGCATAACTGCACAATACTGTTTCAAAAACATATACAAGGTTACGTTCAATCATTATTACGGTCAACACCACGATTTGACAGATCGCTACAATGTCGCTATTTCACAAATGAAAGTAGACATTTTTTTTTTAAGTAGACCAGACTTTATTACCGTAATGACAAACACAGAGTATTACAACATCGGACTTTTCATTTTTAGTGTGACGGGTGCCAGGAATGTTGTAGACCCTGCTTACCCTTTCTGGTGATACTTCATATATTTTAGGGGCTCAAACTGTTCTTATTCTACGTTTCTACTAAATATATTTTCCTTATTATAATTATTCTTTCGAAAGTTTTGTCCGATCGATTGTTTTTGAATGAATTGACGAAATCAAATGAGAATTTAGGTAAGAGTTAGACTAACAATTTTTTTTTTCAAAATGGTGGCAATTTCCAAGATCGCCATCAAAATATATAAGAATATCAACCTTGTCCGATGTCGACGAAAATTGATTTTTAGGTAGATTTTGAGGCTGCGAAGAAATGGAATAATCTAATTACATGTAGTTGTCTTGGGTGACATCACTATTGCTTGCAATTTCAAATCTATTTCATGTTGTATTTGTTATGTCTCAGTTTGTGTTGAAATGGGGATTGTAGTGTTTGTTTGAATTTTTCTATTTTAGGATCTCATTCTAACTTTTGCTAAGGTATTGGTTTGCCCATTTATTCAATCCTAAATTTCACAACATTTTGTTTAAAACATGTCAATGGTGCATAGCTCTGTACTGAGGAAGTTTTGGCTTTTAATTTCAGTAATTTGTTCTCAATCCGATTTACAAAAGTTTGCTTTATGACCTTATAAATGCTTTGATTTGAAGAGACACTTGGCAATATGCAGAAACAAAATTTACAATAGCTTCGGTATTTTGTTGTTTATTACCACTAGACCGATGCTTCTGCTAGTTACACTATAAAAATATGCATTAATCATTTAACATTATTATAAATACTTTCCCAATAACACTTATTTAAGGTAGATAGACACTGTTGTGCTGCGCAATTCAATTACGCATTAGACAAATAAAGAGTCGGATATGGGGTAGGTTTGATTTTCGGGCCGGAACGGTAATTTGACGGCTTTTCCTTTGTGACGTCACAATTGAATGACAGATGTGAAACGTCATATTTCGTTGCCTTTGCAAAAAAATTAACTCCCTTTTCCCGTAAATAATGTTAATCCGGAAACTTTGTAAAATATCTCCGTTAAAAGCATGGTGACATATACAATTTTTAATTGTAACCAAGAAATTGCATTCTAAATTATCTGTTCACAAAAATGCATCAAATTCTCATGGATAAAAGTTCATTTCTATTAAGCTTAAAATTGCCTTTCCATATTTTTCCAGTGCTTTCTATGTAAATTAAGGTGAAAAATGGTTAAAAGTGAGCAAACTTTGATCTCAAATCTAGAAAAGCAAGCATGGTGACCCATACTTTTTATTACAGATTTCGGGTGAGTTGGATTGGTTCTTCAATTGTGCCGACTTACAAAAAAATCTCATCGATATGAATATTATTGTCTATCTACTTTAACATGTAGAAGAGTTTATAAAATAACGTGTTAAAGTGTTTTCTGTAAAACATATAATGTAAAGCAATTAACATCATATGGTGTTAACAGAATAACAATAGTGTAAAAGAATGAACATATGCATGTAAATGTGTGTATATGAAAACATGTTATATGTTTAAATTGCCAATATCACTTATTTAACACCTTGATATGTTAATGGGCACAAAGGGTTATTCAATTGAAACTACAGTATGACGCTTGTTAGCATTATGTGTTAATAAATCAACAAGACAGGATAGAGCTATGCACCATATGCCTCTGTCTTAAGTCAATTTTAGATTTTTAAATGGATCATTTTAGTTTTTTTGTTCACTTCTGCATCTTTAATTCTTACAGACAAAGGTCTTCGAAAAACGCATTGGCCATATCTGCGGTGAAGAGACATAACTTGTCGAAAGGGCCTTTTGAAGAAGTTGAATGAATGGCCACTTCTGTATTTGGTAACATTACAGTGGAAACTCACACCAAAATCTCAAAAAATTATACCAAAACACAACTGGGAACCCTCTGGCAACATTCCAAGATTCACATTGTGGCATATTCACATTTTTCATGTACAGGGAACATTGCAAGTAGAACTCCATATACTGCATTAACCACAAATAATAAAAAAAAAGCACAATACCACAACTATCATATCGTAAAGTCCAGTTACTATTGTGAAGTACATGATATAATAACATCTATAATTTATTATGCCTTTAATGCTGTACCTTTCTATCTACCATAACATTTAACAACAATTGGTATCACTGGGAAGTTGTTAGTAAATCTTAATTCGTTTTAAACATTTTGTTTGAGTGAAAATATCACTGAACAACCCAAATGTTGCATAAGTCCATTGGCAAGTTCTTGATAATATATTACTTGATACTCAAGGTCGAATACATAATTTGCTGCCATCAAACGAAAACACCATAATACCAATAACACTTATTATCTGTCCGAATATTTTTGCATCATATACCACCAATGTAATTGCATTATACAAAATTTACTTTCCAAAAATATCACAGGGACGGGGGCATCTCTTTCCTCAGGCATAAGATGTTTTCTGGTAGCTTTTAAGGGCAACACAAAATAATGTCAATGTCTTATGTTTAATCTTTTATTTAGCTGTGAAATTGCCCGGTCTCTAAACTTCTAATACTTATTAAGGCCAAAAAAAGTTCTTGCAGTATAAAAATATATATTTCTTTACCAATAGATACATCGAATGCTGTATTCTGTTGGTTTGTAAAATGTTTCTTGTCGGTTCTGAAAAGAAAATTAAAAGATTCATTAATTTGTCATTTGTGTTACACAAAGTTGTTGTATGTATTACCGGTGCATGTAATTACATAATTCAGAATAGTGACTGATTATCACATTTATCAACATTTCTTATATAACTTTTTTTTTTATTTTAATCAATTTTCCAAAAGACTGACATAAACCCATTTGGGTTATAGCAAATACAAGATACAATGCACAATAAGAATCAAAATCATACAGCACAAGTTGAATATCTTGATATAGCATACACTATGTAATATTCAATTTAAATATAGACTAGAGCAGTGGATATTAATTAAGAGTCTGCTCTCCTCAGTTCAAGCACCTATTAAACAAAAGCAACTACTTAATAAATATATATATATATATAACAACAAGTTTGGGGATGAACAAGTTTCCACGTTGACTGAATTTATAGAGAGTTTATATATATATATATATAT
>MJUU01042121.1:46094-63998 GCA_002080025.1 Modiolus philippinarum | reverse complement strand
GGGTTTATTCCAGCCCATGGACTACTGGGTATTTTTAGATACATTCCTTTTGGAATCGCTTAACCTGAATTTGGTGATGAAAATTCTTTTTTCTTTGTTTGGATGAGACAGATAGTAGTTTTCCTCATCTTTACAAAGATATTAATATAAATAGTTTTATATTGAATGGTGAATTTATTAATTTTATCTTTTTCTAGGTTTTTATAATAGCTAGTTATGTCTTTGTCCAGTCTTTTTTTTTTAAATTTTTTTTTTAATTTGTTGGTCTCTGTCAAGATTTAAATGAAGTTATTTCACTCATATCTATTTTATTTTCTTCTATTCCAGATTTAGCAAAGGTATCCCATGAAAAAATTTCCACTGATATCTAATATTTCTGTTAACTCACAGGCTTCCCTCAATATGGGGTTTATGTTTTATGCTGTGTAGTCTTAAATACAAAATAGTTTGAGTTTTTATTGATGATTCTATTAGTAACATTCCAATTTCTGCTCTAGTAATTACATTGGTTGCACTTCTTCCTATGCCTAGTGAAAATGTAATAAGATATAACTCCCCTTTGGGTCGTTGTCTTTTTGACTCATTCCCCGTTTCCCTTCTTTTTTTCTATTTCTCTGCAGACAGTATATCAACAAATGATAAACTATCTACATTATTATTAACAGTAATTGCTCTATTTTGAGCTTTATATAGTTTGACATACGAGTCCATAAAACATATTTCTGAATTGTATAGCCTGATTGAGTTTATTAAAACATGGATGAAATTGCGTGCAACTTTTATCGGTAGTTGCCCCAATTTGGATGTACAGGAATATATTGAGAAAATTGATTTTCTTGCTTTATTTGCCAAACCCAAACTGCTGTGGTAAAGATTACCATTATTTATTATTTTACAACATAGATATTTATATTCTTTAACATTGTCAAGAATGTGTGCTTTATATTTAAGTTTTTCTTCGGTGGATTATTTGTAAAATCATGGTATTAGTTTTATTTACATTTAAATGCCATTTGTCACAGTAGTCTGCAACGTGATTTAGACTTGCTTATAACGCAGATTCTTTTTCTGAGATTATAATCAAGTTGTCTGCCAAAAACATACTACCTAGCTTAGAGTTTACTATCTCAGCAGGGTGGCTGTCCTCATTTACAAAAAGGTTGCTAATTGTATTTATGAGTTTGATAATTAGCAATTTTATTATTAAACAAAGCACTAAATGTTTTTGCTAGACAACTCATTATCGAAATTACTTCGTAGTCAATACCTTTGTGTCCCCAGATTTATGTATGGGAATTGCATATGACTAATTCCAAATATTTGGATAAAATCCAGATTTAAAAATCTTATTATCCTATTCAAAAGTTTTGTAAAAGCTTTCGGTGTTAAATGGCTCTGGTGTTTGAATTAAAACATTGCTGTTATTTTCTAAACACATTATGTGTTTATAAGTACACACATATTTATTGGTTATTCTGACCGGACAGTTTATACTTTTCAATGTTGTGTATTATACATCCTTGGAAAAGGGAATCCTAAAGTATTTGAGAAATATTGAAAAGAACTGATAGTCGATACATAGAATTGCCACGTAATAAATTATTACCTTAGATATGTAGTATATTTCTTATTTTTGTCGACGATTTTAGTCAAAGATAATTTAACGTAATCTGATATTTGCCGAAAAGCATTTTAAAAGTTGAATGTAGAAAGCAAGTAAAAAATAAAAGATTTGAAGTAAAAAAAAACTTACCATTTTCCTCAATACTGTTTGCTGATCTATATTTGGTGATCTCAAACAAAGAACGATTCAGCAGGCAGTAAATTAACAAACATTCGGTATATCGGATTTCAAATATTACAGGTATTTTAGTAACGCCAAGTGTTACCTACTGCCGTTAGCAGATTAACGCTTGACTTAGGTTAATGGATTGGCATGAGTAACAATCCAGTAATCAGAAATCCCAAAGAGGACCCGATCAAAATTGTTTCTTATTCATTTTTGTCTTTAATTGCATTTTTTACAAATTTTTCTTGGACAATATTGAATAATTTCTTATTCAAAAATTTATGCATAAAATGAAATGATAAAATTACAAAACTCCGAAACTGAAATAAAAGGATAAATTTACATATCAGGACACAAGTAATGTTATGGTCTGCGATGCACATAACAACTAAAAAGAGAAAATATGAGTGTTATTTCGTTAACACATTAACAATTCTTTTAATACATAATCACCAGTGTATGGTAGTTTATAATAGATTATTACGCTGTTTTGTTAAACATTCAACATATGTGTAAACAAAATAACGCATTAACATGCTGGGCATTAACAATTGTTTTCACAGTGTAGTTCTTTTTCAGATTTACAAGGTTAGTTTGTGGTCTTCAAAATGCTTTGATTGAATCTGCATTGGACACAAAAGTTGTCGAAATGACCTGATAAAGAAACTAAATTATTTCCATTAATACCGAATCTTTTGCTAAATGTATCCAATTGATATATCCTTCAGCACCAGAGATAAAGAAAACCACCGAAACCATTAGATCTACATAGTTTTTTTTAAAACTTACGTCTCGAGTCTGACGAAAATGTTCAACTGAGTACTAATTTACGGCAATAGGGATAATTTTGATTTCAAAATTATCAATTTCCCTTACACTGAAAGTAATATTCCAGCCTCTCCTGCTAACGGAGTGTTTGTTACGCGAGAGCTAGCACAACTGATACGCTTTTCATTTGGAAGCCAATAAATAGTTTTTCTGCATATAATAAGGCTACAAAATGACTAGAAAATAAATCGTATTTTTTGCTTTAAATTTAAAGATGGATATCAATATAGAAGAATCTTAACTTAGGCATTCTTTCGAGTTGTAGGGCTGATTAAGGAGATAACTAGTAATTGAAAGATATTATACTTTATAACCGTTTTCATTTTAAAACTTTTAATATCTTAATTAAAGAATTTTTTGTAAACTTAGGAGTATTTTAATTTGCAATGCTGATTTATTCTGATCTTGGCTAAAAACAACCGATATTTGTTTTAATTCAACCATGAAATATTCTTCATTTTGTCAGCTATGGTCCGAAAATAAACATGAACTTTATTCCTGTTGGCGATTTTGATCTTTTGCAAAAAAGTGCAAAAATCACTTCGTGATCAATAAGCGTTACATAACCAGTTCTGGTAATCAAAACATTTTCTTGGCCTTCATTGGATAAAACTGAAAAATCTAGCATTTTTTGCATATCCCCCTTTTTGAATGATTTTTTTTTTTTTTTGTTTTTTGGTCGAGTTAGCTCTTAATTAATGCAATATTTAGAATTTATGGACAGACGTAATGCTTATGATTAGTCGAAATCAAACCCATATAAAATTTAATCTAATAATTGAGATTTGGTAACCTGAAAATAGACCCTTTTTATTCACACCAATTATGGCTAAACTATTTGTTTTCAGTATATGTTCTCTATCAGCTTTTACACGTATTTCGGATTCCAATCTCTGTAGGCTATCTCAAATGAGGTATTGTTCTGAAGAATAACTTTTAGTAGGGGACAATCTACGGACAATTGTGACTAAGTTTGGTTCTTATTGGACTAGTAGTTTCTGAAAAGATATCGAAATGTTTTTTTTTCCAAAAAGGTTAAATATTATGTTACTGCTGGCAGTCATATTTGTTGAGGTGTACATGTAACGGATACCTTTGTTTAAAGGTACCGTCAAAATACCATTGTGTTCTTCCTTAATTAACAAGTTGTTTCTTAGAAGATCTTTGGAAATGGGTTTGAATGCGTTATCCATTTGGTCCTAATTCAGACCTCCTTTCAGAAATGATTAGGGTAATGCTTCCTCAAATAACCTCAGTAATAAATACTGCTGAGATCAAAACATTAGAAGGCCCTTTCAAAGCATATTTGGGCAAGGGTTCTCCTTATTAACTTATGTATTCATAATTCTGAAAACAAAACCTTAAGTTTATAAGAATACTTTATTTTTTATTTCAGTTTTCGGGTCTGGTTACCATAGGAACTGAAAGATCCAACACCCATTATAACCCATATTAGACCACAATTAAAAGTAAAACAGTGGTCTCCCTTTTAATTAAGGAAAAACATAAGGCATGTGAAATCAAAACATTTAGAGTGCCCCTTCAAAAAATGCCAGGATTACCCTCATAATTTGCTGAAATCATAACACATTTGAAAAGAACTGCTTGCAAAAGACATTCAGATTATTACTTGGTATTATGATATCCCCTTTTAGAGTTATCACTTTTCATTATATGTTTTTAAATTAAAGACACTCCCCAAAAAGTGTGTAAGGACTATTTCTATTTGATGTATAGTGCAACTTTTAGTGATAAAAAGAATATTTCTGTATGAACAATAATACGTTTGCAGCTTCATTTGTTTTTAAATCATGCCAAACATTCGATTTGCTTGAAGGTGTTTTCACACTTAACCATATGGTGTATCCTGCTGGCAGCCATCTTGTACGGTAAGGACCTACCGGATAACATTTTAGGACTGAACCATCTAACGATAGTTGTGACTACGTTTGGTTCAAATTGCACTAGTAGTATTTGAAAAGAAGATCTCGAATACATTTTCCATAGCGTGCAATGTTAAACTATGTTCCCGCTGGCGGCCATCTTTGATGAGGTACAGATCTGTAGGATATGTTTTGTGGAAGTGGCCATCTAAATACCACTGTGGAAATTTTTGGTTTTAATTAGACCAGTAGTTTCTGAGAATAAAGATGTTTGAAAAGTTTCAATAGAACCAATGTTAAACCTGTTCCCTCCTTGCAGCTATCTTCGATGAGATACCGATCTTTCGGATATATTGTTTGGAAGGGACCATTGTGACTAAGTTTGATTAAAATTGTAATGGTAGTTTCTCAGTAAAAGAACTTTAAATTACTTTTCAATTTGGTCCATGTTAAAACTGTTCTTGGATGAGGTACGAACCTGCTTGACACACTTTTTAGAGGATGTTCTAAGGACAAGTTTGGTTGCCATTGGTCACGTCGTTTCAGAGGCGAAGACTTTTGAATGCTATTCACGATGGACGGACAACGGACGCCAATTGATTGCAAAGTTCCCCCTGGCATAGCCAGATAAGCACAACATCAGGTAAATAATAAAGATTCTACAGTCAAACATGCAAAAATACCGATTTAATCCTTTCTGTTCCGCTTTACTGAAACAGTCTTATTCGTTGTCTACGTTTGTCTTTTGTCTTATACGTGTTTTTCTTGTGTAGTTCCCTTGCAAATTGTTGCATGTAATTATAATTTTCAGCCATTGAAGGTTATTCTTGTTATCAATTTTTTACATTTATTTTAAAATGATAAAAACCTTAAAAAAATCTTTAAAATGGTGAATAAAAGGATATGGAGTAAATGCACATGAGACAAAGTCTCTACAAATACATGGTAAAAAACAAGCAAAGGAACAACGCTTTTATTGTTGTTCTTCATCTTGAAGTCACCATGAGGCCTTCAACAATGAGCTTTGCTCATACCTCATAGTAAGTTCAAGACGGCCCCTAGCACCGGTTTAAGCGGAATTCTTTGCTAATTGTCGAGCAACGCTACATCCATGTCTTTCTTGGTCATGGGTGCGGGATTGTCAACAAACATCAATTAAACTGGCAAAGTGCTCTTACAATCACTGTCATCCTTTGCCCGACAAAAGCACTAGTGTCTTAAGCTAGTGGACAACTACAACATATAGACAAACACAGGGCACTCATCAAGTCGAATGTAAGAAAACTTGGCGTTATAAAACAGTGAGATGTGGGCACTTAAAACAGGTGGTCCGAATTACATTTCGAAAATTACAAAAATAATTGCCAAAATTTTGAAAGTATCAATAGTATATCCATATGAGAAATTCTCTCACGCACAAGTACACCATAACTGAAAAATATAGAGAGCATACATCTCTCGCACGGGGAATCGTTTTACGGACTCCACACTGCAGGAGAGACTAACTCCAGTCGTAAATGGTGAATAAAAGGATATGGAGTAAATGCACATGAGACAAAGTCTCTACAAATACATGGTAAAAAACAAGCTAAGGAACAACGGACCTTTAAAAACCTTTATAAAATCAAAATTCGAAAATTCCCATTTTGCATGAATATTTTCAAATTAAACTCTCCATAAACCACGCCTATGGGAGTCTTTTTTTGTTTGAAAATTATATTTCAAAGCTGAATAAAATGAAATAAATTGTGTTGAATCTTTCCGGGAAGGGTAACATGTCAGCAACTTACGAGACTGCAGTTAGACTAAAATGTTTAAAATATGAAAAAAGAAAGGAAATGGGGTAAAAATCAAGAAGACAACACCCCATCTCCAGGTTAAAACGACCCCTAAAAAGCATCTAGGGATCAGCGTACGGTCTGTAACA
The DNA here is from genome assembly GCA_002080025.1 of Modiolus philippinarum. Taxonomy (NCBI): domain Eukaryota; kingdom Metazoa; phylum Mollusca; class Bivalvia; order Mytilida; family Modiolidae; genus Modiolus; species Modiolus philippinarum. The sequence goes on along the minus strand of MJUU01042121.1, from coordinate 57,571 downwards.
CAATTAGGAACCTTTCACCTTAAAGGAAGCCCTAAATCTCCCCCAAAAAGTAAACTTGAGGCACACATGAGCCTTAATCGCTCACCTGATGACTGGTTTTTATTCATTGTCACCAAATGACCACCCATTCATACTATAAATGAGTTCACCAAATGTTACAGTTTCAATCTTGAATGAGGTACAAACATAAAAATCACAAACTTTGAAAGTGACCACCCAAAGATAATCGTAATTAAGTTTGGTTTCAAATGGCTCAGTAGGTTGAAAGGAGAAGACATTTGAAAGCATTTCCCATAGGGACCCTATGTTAAACAATGTTCTAAGCTAAAAGCCATCTTGGATGGGGTACGAACGTAAAAATCATAAATGTTAAAGGGGACCAAAGGACAATTGAGAATAGGTTTGGTTCAGTTTGGCTTGGTAGTTTCAGAGGAGAAGATCTTTGGATGCATTTCCCGTACAGTACATAATGTTAAACTTTGTTACCTGTGTTTCATTTCAGGCTCTGAATGATCAAAAATATTGTTTCATTCGAACGCTAGTGTGTATTTCACTATAGCTGACATGCAGAAGACCATTTAAGCAGATTTAAACTTTTAAGAGGTCCCGTTTTGGCCAATCTACTCGAAATTTTATGCAAAATGGGAATTGTCCGTCTTCCAGAATTAAACGATTTTTTCATTGTGCACTATAAAAGTGGCACTATTCTGTCCATGTGTACAGGTTATATTCGTGTTTATTTTGAAGAGGGGACATAAAAGGACTAAAAACGGTCTGGTTCGGAAGTTTGGGGAGGGGCGCGGAAAGTCTCTCCAGCACATGGACTACCACGTTTGTAAAGAAACATATGTTTAATTAGTTCCTGAGCTTGAGGTTTGTGTGTATTTATAAGAAAGAAAAAGATCAACATATTAATTATTATAAGAAATGAATTTGATTATTAAATACTAAATGTATTAAAAATGATTTTATATTTTCATACTAATTGCAATACTTCTGTAAAAATGAAAAACTAATATAAAAAAAAAATGGTTTTTAAAATGAAAACTCAGTTTTATCTTATAATTTTGAAAATGAATCTCTAATATTAAAAAAAAATAACAGAATTCTTTCAGCAGTGTTAATTGATAACATCATCAAAGTCATCTTTTTCAAATTTAATTTAATTTTAATTTTAATGAGAAAGCCTATGTTTAAAGAGGAATGCTAGCTCTCGGGTGAAACATACACGCCATAAAAAGAAGTTTGGAATATTACTGTTCATATTAGAAAAATTAATATTTAGAAATTTAAAGAGAAACGTTGTCAAAGAATATCATAAAACGGAAAATACATAAACTATAAATTGAAAACCTGTAAAAGATGCAAATTATCCACGTAGATGTACACAAAAAAACATTACATTCAAAATTAGAATTTCAAATTAACATACGACACGAAAAAAGAAAACTAACTGGCCTTGTACATGTACTTGTAGTACAAAAACCTTGAAGGATTTAAGTATTTTATGGGTACTATAGTCAACTATTTTAATACCAAGCTGAAACATTTTCTGAATAATAATCTACCTCTCCAATTTTTAGAATCATTCTATTACACAATATAAGTGTTTACTAAAACAAAAATAATTTCCAAAATGAATATTGACCAGTCATTTTAAACTCATTCAATCTTTCGTCACGAAAATAATAAACTATAATGTTTTTGAATAGCCAATTATTTAAAAACATAATTATATTTGCGAAGTGCCTGAAATGTATATAAAGCGGATATTTTTGTTTGAGATTGGTTTATTCGGAAAGCCTGAGGAAGCACTGTAGTTCTACGATGAACAAGATAACCATTGCAATGTTTGTCATGGCGACAATTGGTAAGTTAAAATATTCGCTTAAGCATTATTTATAGGGAAGTATCATTGTGTTAAAAATGGCTTGATCGTTTGAATAATTGTTTTTTTTTTTTTTTTTTTTTTTTTTCATCCTCGCGCTTTAAAATGAAAGTTCGGGGATAATGTCGGCGTATTCGTAAATCGGTTACGCTTTTGTTTATTGTTTTAAAACTTCTCCTTCATTATTGGATTCGGTTGATTGATTGATTGAATATTGTTTAACGTTTACTGAGCAATATTCAAGCTATATCAAGACGAGAACAAGTTTGTTAATAAATAATCACTTCGGGTATGGAAAGGGTCATGGGACGATAAATTCTGACTGCCACTGGAAAAGTAGGGTGGAATCGAAAGGGAATTTAGCCTTGTAGCCGATCACCTACGGACCACTCAAAAAGAGCTTGCTAAAAGGGTTCTTTAACGTGCAGAAAGCTAGGCAATTCTTCCAACACGTGGACCTGAGTTTACATCCCATCCGAAAGATGGGTTGTGTATTTATTCATCCCACACAACCACGGAATGGTCCTATTTCTATATTCCGGGGTTCCCTCGGGGTCAGCCCCGTTTAGGAGGGGTCATACCCCGCAAGCCGGAGATACTAGGTCCTATTTCTATACCCCGGGGTTCCCCCAGGGGTTTTTGGATTCGGGGTTATTATTATTTTTTTTTTTTGTACAACTGTTGCATGTAGAAGGATAATACTTTTAAAGGCTGATGAAAAAAAACCCAAAAACAATAGGTCTATAGGGGTCAAATTTTAAATCGTCTGTGTGACATAAACTTATCCAAAATTTTCGAATTGAGGTATTTAATTTAGGTGTAGAATTATAATATACAGTGTATAAGTGCGCATTAACTTTGAGGAATTTTGATTACATTTCATCTTTGTTAAATATTGTGAAAAAGGTCGAAGGTAATCAATTCAAATTTTTGCATACAATAAAATATTTTTAGCTAATATTTGATACTATTCACAAATCTCAACAATGCATTAAAATATAGTTACAATTCCGGGATAAATTTCCTTAAACTATCATAGGTAAGGATTTGTTTATTCTTCTTAGCCACCATGGTTTTTAGTACCGATTAAGTTTTTCCAATCCAATTTTTATGCACTAACTCTCGAATGGTCATTTCGAGCGAAAGAGGGTTCACTTTTGAAGAGCATAAATTTATGGAGGTTGTCTTATTCTTTTATGACCCAGGAACATTTTCTTGATTAAACCATTGATTGATTGATTGGTTGAAGTTTTACGAAAACTTCAGCAATATTTCAGCTATATGGTGGAGATAACTGATAAGTATATTGAACATATATAACACCATAAAGTTTTATAAACGTAAAAAAAATGTGTAGAATATTAAAAACATGATAGAAGAAATGTCACTTTAAGTGTTACAATAGTACAAATGTAGGAAAATCCATTTCAATTTTACTAAAATAAATTGATTGCTTTATAAAATTGAACGATTTTGTCGCCAGCGATGTTTGTAAAGAGGTCTTTAAGACAATCAGCAGAATAAAAATATCTCCTGTTGTCAGCAACATCTACAGATTCAATTAAAGATGTTTGTTTAGGGTATATTGGGATACGGGATATTTGCCACTTTTGTTAATGGGATATGGGATATTTGAGCCAAAAAAGATTGGGATATGGGATATTTTGACTATGGAAAACGGGATATTTCAATAACTAATGGGATACCTTCAATTTTCAAAGGGATATTTTCGTACAGACTTACTGGGATACGGGATATTGGTACCCCCGCCCCCCTTAACAAGCCTCATTAAAACATGTTGGATTGTACAAGGACAGTTGCATGGAAAACATTCAGGTCGGTAATCACTCTTTAGTATGAAACTGTGTTGCTCTAGTGTGTCCTATACGACATCTGGTCAACACTACCTGTTCCCTACGGTTTGTACCGTCGGAACCAACTTGTTTACCGACGTATTCCATTCAGTTTATCATTTATTTGCAGATCCCATTTGGCCTGCCATTGCTTTAAAATGTATTCAACGATTAAACGCTTCATGTCAATGCACGGTATTTGACAATCCTCCATCCTGTCATCAAGTGCATCTTTGGCTTTCTGGCCAGCAACAGTGTTTCTATAGATCCCATTTTCATCTTTTACAAACCTTTGTTACAGAAATTGGTTTCGGTGTGAATAAAAACACTATCAGATGTTATATCTGTTCCTTTTGTATATCACTTAATTTCGGTATAAAATATTAACATATTGATCCGTAAATAATGTTTAATATGCGTATAGAATCCGTTCGCAATAATCTTCTGATATAGCTTAGAAAAAAATGTGTCAATGAGTAGAATATTTGTACTACATTTGAATTAACATTTTTTAAAAGATTATTTCAAATTTTACTTTAGGTAATTTAAAAGTTTCGTTGACTATCCATTATCTATAAGCGAACAGAAATTTCATTGTTTTTTTCATAAAGCATTGTGCTCTATCTTGTTCTAACTATTCAGTTATATTCTTATTTTTTAATAAATTCAGTGTGACCACCAGATTTACAACAATTTTGAAATTTGTTGTCTTGTTTTAAATTTCAATTTGCACAATCCATAATCAGATCAACATAATAAACTTTATCAGAAATGATATCTTGCATGGCTGAAATGTGGGTAATGAAATGTTGGGATTTTTTTAAATTTTGATAATAATTTACCTCTTGCATATTTTAGGAGTAATACAAACAGAAGGGCTCTGCTTTTGTCCTTTTATATTTGATCCCGTTTGTGCTCGTGTACCAGGTGAAAAATATGTTTCATATGCCAGTAAATGTAACCTGCAGTGCGAGTAAGTAGATATTCATTAAACAGTAAACCTTCAAATCCAAGTGTTTTAAACACATTACATGCAATGGTTTTGTAATCAAGAAGGGGGGTCTTGGAAGAGGGTGATGTTTGTACAAATGTGCCACTCGAAGGGGTTTGACTTTCGAAATTGTAAATTCTATGAACGGTAGTATTTATCATTTTTAGTATTTCAGCGTGTCGTAAATTAGCTACAGCAAATATCTCTGCTTGCTGTTGTAAGTATTCGTCAATTTATATCTTATCGATGTTTAAATAAGATTTTGCATTTAAGTTTATAGTTCATTTTATGAAATACGTATTTTACTATACAATTGGATTAATTTATTTCAAAACAAAGACACCAAATAAATGAAAATGGGTGTTTTCGAGCGGCTGATTCTGTGTCCACGTTCGCATGATATGACATTGCACCCAAGTTTACAATAAACGGCACCAGAGTACAAAGCAAACAGCTTTTATATATCATTCTGATAATGGTCTTCTGATGATTCTGATTAGAACTTATTTGATTAATTGATTAACTGATCGTTGCAAAACGCTGACTTAGCAGTATTCCAGCTATATCAGTTGAACTGTTGGTAATATTTTGAGATATACAGAAGAAAAGGTCACTTAAAACGTATTGATATGTACAGATAAAAATGATCTCTAAAAGATAAAATTATATAATAGACAATTTAAGATAAATAGATCAAATTTGATAAAGTTTTAAAGTTTGATAATAAAGTTATATGTTACTATAAAAATTAACAGCTTTTAGAAATTGAATAATTTTGACTCCAGCTACGTTTGTAAATAATTCTTTAAGTGAATCAGCTTTATAAAACGTGCGACACATGTCGGCAACATCAACATAGTCAAGTAAAATATGTCGTATTGTAAATGCACAATTAAAGCAATGCACTAAGATCGTTCACCATTTAAAAAATAACCATGAGTTGTTCGTGTATGTCTGATTCGACACATTCTTTTCAAACAACTTGTTCCTGTCGATTTTTTTCACAGGAACTAAAAAGTTAACAAATTGCTGAGTGTATTCTGTGCAACCAATAGAAAATATTTGAACTAAAAACTTCTACAGGAAATGAATTTACAATAAGTTAATGATTTTTTTTAAATTTCAACCCAAGAGTTAGAGCTTCGGTCTGGTCCGAAAGATTTAACTTTCTTTTAAAAACGTGAAATGTCCAAAATTTTGATTAAACTTAAATGGTATCTTTCTCGTGCATTGATTTGTCTCAAACTGATGTCGCCAGTTTTGTTCCTTATTCCAAAAGTGTTTTGATAAGATTTGCATTAATGCAAAAAGTGTTTTGGTTTGAAATTCACTTATAAGACATTAATTGTTAAAATTGACATCTGTGTGAAGCTAAATTTGTTCCTCTTCAGTTTAAAAAAATGGATATGGCAAAATGGGATTCGTTTCCGATAACGGATATCGTTATTTTGGTAATAAGCCAAGACTCTTAATTTTCTTTGAATTTAAAGATACATTTACTTATAAAAAAGAAACGGAAAACTCAGAAACAAATCAAAATAATAAAAAAAGGAAACATCTTATAAAAGCATTCTATGTTTAATGTTTACAGTTTCCCAGGAATTGAACCATTAGCTAACTGTGCATGTGACGCCGGAGCTAACGGTGAGGCAGAAGCATGATAGGTTACTAGTACGTACTGTAGCACAAAATGCACATTTTTTTTGGATTCCAAATAATGAGTTATATTCAAATAATTTTCATTTTTATATCTGAATCATAACATCGAACTTGGTAATGTTCAATAGTGATAGCATTTAAAGTAAGATTACTTGGGCAAAATTTTTACGTGTGTTTACAATCCAAACCTAGAATAAGTAAGGCTTTAGCATTGTTCGACATCAAGCAAGTGAATTCCACCTAAGCCGTTTTAAGGATGTAGTAAAACGGGGTTTTTGAAATTGGCAGAAGTCATTCGGATTTCTCGGATATTATCCATTATTCCAATGTAATATATTTTGCCCCATTAAACCCAATTTTCTAGTCATCAAAGGCTTCAGCAGCTCATGTAAGGTCAGTAAGTAAAATTTCATTCGATTGTAGATTTTCCTTCCTTGTGAAAGAAATCTATAATGTCTTCATGTTATACAAAGGTAAAAGTCCAAGAGAGCCTTTTCCCGCCATTTTTAGAATTGTGAAATATCATGAAAAGAAGGTCCATAACCTATCAATATTTTTAGCTGAATTTGTTCCTTTTGTAATGCTCTTTCAATTTATAGTATCAATTTAAAATCGTAGATTTTTAAAATTTCACCTTACTACATCCTTAAGCTTACTGTTAAGTATGATGTTGGTTATTCATGAATGCATCATAGATATAGAACAAGAATAAAGGCGCAATCTTTCCATGTATTTGTAGATATTATATCGACGAACATTTTTTCCATATCTGCATTTTACTCATTCATCATGAGAGGGCAAACTCTGTACATGTCTTAAATGGCAAACTCTAGTGTAAAAAATGCGAAACAAAACTTGACTAAAAACGCAGAAGAAATGAACCCCCCAAACAACATTTAAATTTGTCAATAAAAAGGTTCAGGACACGTCTTATATGTCAAACTCTGTAGACAAGGTGCAAAACAAAACTGGGCAAAAACGCAGAAGTAATGAACCCCAAAAACATTTAAATATGCCAATAAAAAGGTTCCAGACACAAAATACGATCAACATTTGCATTACCATTTTACAATACAGTTCTACTGTAGAATACAGTCACTATAGCCCAAACGTGTTCTCCTTCAAGACCTTTCTTCAAGGGTTCACTTGGTTCAGATAACCGCATGTTGGCGCAATATTAAACATCCAATTTTTTTTTATGTTTACAGGGGTCTAGAACTGTGTTTATTTCCCTGAACTTGGTTACTCTTTATTTAAGGGCCGACTTCGACCTGCCGTTGGGTGTGGTGTTTCCTCACCGTTCATTGAAGATCTTATGGTGAATATTAGTTTTTATTACTCCCCTTAGGGTTGTTGTTTCTTTTTGACGTATTCCCGGCTTCCTTCTATTCCTTTCTATTCAAAAGCTTTAAAAAATAAATTATGGACTCAGGACAACTTTCACCTGTCCCCTTGCGTCGCTTTAATTTGCAGATTGATCTAGATCTACTGCAACTTTGATCTTATAAAATTTAATTCTTTAACTGAGTTTACACATTTCTTGGGAAAATGGTGTGATCATTGATGTATGACTGAAGGACCAGGGCCAAATCTGCATGTCAAGGGTCTAGGGCCACTATTACATGCTAATCTAACTGCTTGCTAAAAACTTAATGTGATCTTTCATGCATGTTTAAGGGGCCAGAGCCCCCTTTTTGGCATCAAACTGCATGTCAAATATCAAGTGCCGAGGAATACTGGTACAATCTATGCAAAACGCTTGCAAAAACCTTAGTGATCATTCATTCATGACTTAGCGGTCAGGGCGTAGAATCGGAATGTTATCCTCATGCGGCAACTACATTCAAATATCAACTGGCTAAAACTACCGATACATACTGCAGAAACTGCTTGCGGAAAACCTAAAGGGGCCGTTTATGCACACCTTAGGGGCCAGGGCTATAAACTCAGTAGGGATATCAGTTGTACTCATGCTTATGCAAAAGCACTTCAAATACTTGTGACCCACAATTACATAAAAAGAGCTCGAAATTAGGGATACTATATATACTTCAACATCGGCTTCGGTTCTTGACCTTCATCTTGAATTTTAAAACAGAGGTCCACTACAAGTTGGGCAGTATGGCAAATGCGATGACTCCAATTTTCCAATAGTCAACTTCCCCTTTCTTTGTAGCAATATTCCAAAAAGCGCCAGCATACATTGTATGGACTCAACATTTCTAAACTCATTTTCTACTTGTAGTAACTTAATGAAGCTCGGATGCTTACAAAAAGGCTACCTAAATACGGGTGTGTTATCCATAATTGTAAGTCTTGACTTAAAAAGTTTGACGGTTGTCATCATGATCTTGTGGACCGCTATGGGATATCTGTTTCCACGATGACAACAGATCTTTCCCTCTACAGCTAAAGTTTGTTTTTCATCTACAGCATTTGACTTAACTAAAGGAATTGGCATGTGCAATATGGTAGGCGTCTTATAGGAAGCCGGTGCACCAATGGCTTTTGCTGAGACCGTGTTGTTCATCTGTATGTCATTTTTTCTTTTCGTCAAATGCTCATGTGGTGTCCCTGTTTCTAGGTGTTTCCGTTTTCCTTTTGCCTTAGATTGTTCGGTTTTTTTTACTGATATTCTATTCCCAGTTACTTTGTTATACATGTTATAACTCCAGAAATATCCAATTGTTGACGCCGCCGCCGCTGTCGGAAACGCTATCCCTAAGAGTCGTTTTCGCGACTTTTCGTCGCAGGTGAAACAAAATCCATAGATTAATTATATGTTGTGACTACTTTTTCTACCCTTTTTAAATGAATTATGTTCTCAATCCATTTGGTAAACTCTCTGCTGATCAGGAAAGGAACAAGGCAATCGCCTCAAAAATAAAACAAGAAAAACAAGAAGAAATTGAGGTGAATTGGACAATAGGGGAGAAAATGGCTAGTTGCAAGAAAAAGTGGCCTTCTTAACAAGTCCAAGCAAGTCTTTTCTTGTATCATGGAATTGTGAATGTGTCTTTCTACTGCATGAAGAATGCGTCTGCAGCACATAATTCAACTGAAAGCTTAACTTTGTATGGCATTCCTTTAAATATCTGAAAATTTATTGCTTCATTCATTAATTGATGTTTAACGCCAACTAAGCAGTATTTCGTGTATATCGTGGTACTAACTATTATTGGTAGATTTATTGATTATTTAGAGTTTAACGTCAAATGAGCTATTTCAGCTATATCATGACGAGAACAAGTTAATCAATTAAAAAAGAAATGGAAGTAAAAGAAGAAAGAAATAAAGGAGGAAGGGACAACCGGGGCAACGACTTTTGATTGACTGGAAACGTGGAGAAATGGGTAGGGGCAGGAAATTTAGCCTTCTATAGGACACCCAATGCGTCTGCTCTCTTTAGATAAATATAGAAGAGATCTTTATACTGCATGGAGCTTGCGTTCCAATCAGCCACACAACAAATCTTTCAACATCATAGACTAGCTTGCTGTGTGACGGGTGCCATGCGTGGAGAAGATCATGCTTACCCTTCCGGAGCACCTGATGATACCTCAGTTTTTATAGGGGTTCACACTGCTAGTGCTTTAGTTTTGTGGCGTTTTTGTTCATTTTTGTTTGTTTGTTGTGTCTTTGTCATACTGTCTCAATTCGTGTTGCTGTGAATTGCCGTGATTTTGGATTTATGATTTTGGAATTCGGTCTTTCCTCGTTCTTGCTTCGGTATTCGTTTGCCGATGTATTCAGTATTCATCGTTTTTAACAATCGACTTTTCAGGAGTGATATTTATTCCAATTTTAGTGCACTTGCCCAACAGATGGAAACCAGCCTGGTCCCTAATGGAAATATTTGTAACTCTTGTCCAAATTTATTTGTACTCACCTCTCAATTGTCAAAATTTGAGATGGAGTATTTCATCAGCAAAAAAGCTGTAAATTAAAAAAAACAATGCAAGATAACCGAGAATCAGCTGAAACAGCGTTATTTTCGATATTTCTCGGTCACTTTCCGCGCGATCTAGTGTAAAATAAGGCTTTGCTAGTTTGCCTGAAGACGATATCTACAATTCACCATTTACCGAACGAACTTTTTTCTTGTAAACCATGAACCGAACGCCTTTTTTTTCTAAACCTTTCTTCAAATCCACATGAGACAAAATCGCTACAAATAATAAGTAAAACAAGTAAAGGAACGACGCTTTAATTGTTTTTCTTCACTTGAAGTCACCATGAGGCCTTCAATAATGAGCTTCGCTTATACCTCATAGTACGTTCGAGACGGACTCAAGCACTGGTTAGAGTCGAATTCTTTGCAAATTTTCGAAAGACGCTACATTAATTGTCTTGACATCATTTTTGTTTGTTTGTTTGTTTTTTTTTCTTGCTGATAAATTGTTATATTACGAGGAAATCTATGAGATCTTGAATTTTTTCATGTCCATGGATCTTGAGCAATGTCCCTTGGTGTCCAATGCAGCTTAACAAATTTTATTTTATTCTATTATTTTTTTTTCTTTCTTTCTTTCTCATTTATTCCCTTTTATGTTGCTTTCCTGCTTTAGACACGAGGAGGTTTATGATATCTTGAATATATTCATGTCCATAGACCTTGAGCACTGTCCCTTGGTGTCTGAAGCTGTTAAGTGACCTGTTGACCAAGCTCGTTTTCTGTTCTCTTTATATGCCTTGTTTTTCTGCTTTAGACACGAGGAGGTTTATGAGATCTAGAATTATTTTTCATGTCCATGAATCTAAAGCATCGCCCCTTGGTGTCTGATGCAGTTAAATGACTAAATAAATCATTAAATACTACTAAGTCTTAAAGGTCCCTCCACATCTCTACATTAGTCAAGTAATCAACAAGATTAAATTAAAAAAAAGAAGGCAAATGCAATTTGTACATTGTAGAAATGCTAACAGTATTATTATTATTGCTTGTTTGTATATTGTCCAATTGTGTATTAGTATGCTTGTATCAAATTATGATTGTTCAATGTAAATGCCCTCCTGGGGACCTAATTTGGACATAAAATATTTGTAGATTGTAGATCGTAGATTGTTATTTATTTTTTTTGTTTTT
>MJUU01042121.1:27638-46084 GCA_002080025.1 Modiolus philippinarum | reverse complement strand
TTTTTTTTTTTTTTTTTTTTTTTTTTTTTTGTTTACAGATGAAACTGAAGTACACATTGGACTAAACTTGATTATACAGATCTATGGTTATTCTGACTACTTATTGTATACTTACTACTCTGTTCTTCGTCCTTTTGATAAACAATAATTGTTGTCGTAATTTGAATATCAAAGACTAATTAATGAATCAGTAAAATAATAAAATAATCATTTTAATTGGTTTCTTTTATTTTGATTCTATGCCAAAGAAAGCCAGAAAGCGACTCTATTATTTGTGTAGTTTACAAAAATTGTATACTATGAAATGAAAACAACTAAATAGAAGAATATAAACATTAGCATTCATATCCACAATTAATATTAATATTTACATGTCGAGTTAAGATGGTGGTTTGGGTATAAGAGAAATGTAAATGCAACAATTAAGTAACAGATAATTTGATTTGTCAAAACTGACTGTCAATTCAAAGATGTACATACCTCGAACAAAGCAGTTTCCGTGTTAAGTCTGGTTCCTTGTCCACTTATAGCTACATTAGATGCAAATAACACATGGAATTATTGGGTTGAATTATAATCGTAATAACAGTTCATTATTTGATTGTCCGGAGGCGTCAAACTACGCATCGACTGTAAAGTGCATTTCGACCGTCAACTCTGCGACTGACGCCCATCGGACATTCAAAAAATATACTGTTATTGCTTAAGGATGATTTAATGTGGAAAAAAAGAACTGACAGACGACATGGTCCAGAAGCAAGCGTTATTTTGCATTTTTTTTTAATTTCAAAAATTTGTATGAAACGGTTTATATTACTTTTTTTTCACTGATAGAACACGACATCAGAAAAGAGGTTCAGAAGGGGTTCGCTGGTCATGTTTATGTATTTCTGTCAGATTTTCGGACTTCTCTGGTTTTATAAATTTAAAAGCTTAATAATTTTCTGTCCGATGACCCCCTAATTTTTTTTGCATAATTTCATTTTATACATCTTTCTGAGCATTCTGACGAAAATTTATTCAGTTGGTGTTATTTTGTCACATTCATTATTGGATAAACATTGCTCAAGTTAATCCTATTAAAAATGCAGAGGAGTTCGGTTTTCCGCCATTTTTTGAAATACACGAATCTAAAAAAAATTCATCGGTAACCTATTGATTTTTTTGGATTAAATTACTTCTTTGTCGATTTTCTAACAAAAAATCATATTTTGTTGAAATCCTTGTTATTTTAAAATTGACCAGCAAACATCCTTAAATGGTTTTTTTTCAAGATATCATTGTCCTTTTTTACAAAGAATGTTCGTGATTTAACAGACGTTGTGTTCAAATTTCAGATTATCCTTTTTCTCCCTGATATGTTTTAGTTTGAATTTATGAAGCTTTATTCTATCTTGATTACTTTGAGTCATACGTTTTAGAATTATCAATACACAGATCCAAGCCTTAATCAGATTATTCTGAACACAATGATTCAACACAAAGTTGTATAATAACAACATTTAAGATATAATATGTTTGACACATAAATAATCATATTTTTTGATGCTATGAAGGAGAACAAAAACATCGGTGACCCCTAGATGCTTTGTTTTGGGTAGTTTTAACATGGAGATAGGATGTTGTCTCCTTGATATTTTTACCCTATTTCCTTTCTTTTTTATATCAACTGATCGATGAACTTGATATAAAGCAATACTACTGTCTCAAAAACTTATACATTAAGTGTATTTGTGAAGTTAAATCACCGAGTCCTATATCAGTACTGACAAACTCAAAAAGCAACCAGAAGTATTGTTCCATAATAACAAGTACATGTCTTGCACAATTGAGTAGTGTTGGTTTTAAACTGCCCTTTTAATTTATTGAGAGCTTATTTTCTGCTGTATTTCCAATATTATTCAGTTGTTTGAATACTTTTTCAAGTGTTATTGTGATTCTGACCTGTGATTGTACATTTCGGTCATTGCTATTTTTCGTTGTTTTTTTTTTTTTTTTTTTTTTTTTTTTTTTTTTTTTAGGTGTTTCGACCCCTATTTTTAATAAGCGGTGGGTCTCATCAGTGGTCAGCCGCTTTAGTTGTGGAAGATTTACTTTGTTTAATTCACAATACTTTATGTTGGACCATACACCCATTTATTGCACCAATTTACCATTTTTCTTGTATGTTGTTCTCATTAACTGTACAGAATAGAAGACTGACTCTGATTTTTTAGTAATTCTTGTAAATTCTTGTTCCTACTGTAAGCCACTATCGGTGGAGATTTAAATATATCTTTTGCACCTTTGATTTTGTTGGAGTAGGTGCCAATGTTGCAACAATTTTCTTTTAATGTTCTTGATTGTCGAATTGTCACTGTTGCAATATGTCACTACAGAAAATTATCTTTCGGTAGATCCAGAGATGTTACCGGACTGATTAACACCGACTGCGACAAAACCGGACTTTCCACTGGCAGTGTGACGGGTGCCATGCGTGGAGCAGATCATGATTACCCTTCCGGAGCACCTGATGATACCTCACATTTTGCAGGGGTTCACACTGCAAGTGCTTTAGTTATGAGGCGTTGTTTTTCATTTTTGTTTATTCTTTTAATTTATCTTTGTCATACTCTCTCAATTCGGTCTGGATATGAATTGTCGTGATTTTGGATTTGTGATTTTAGAATCCCCCTTTCCTCGTTCTTGTTTCGGTATTCGTTTGCCGATGTATTCCATTCCATGTGAAAACTTAAGAATAAAAGATGACAGAAAACGCTCACAAATTCAGTCCAAGACTTACATAATTTCGCAAGAGTATTCTATGACAAATCAGAAATGAAAGACAAAACACAAACGTAAGGTTTAATTATATCGGCTGACACGTTGTTCAAAAATAAATTCGAATCAAATGTAAACGCAGGGATCGCGCTTGGTCTTTTCGATGTTGCAATTTGCGATTTTATTTTCATGCTGGCGACAAATATAATTCCTATTGTGAAACCTTCTGGGGTCAAGATAAACCAACTGGTTGTCTCTTTGACGGAGTTTCAGAGGTAAATATCACAGAAATTGTCCTGTAAATAAATACCAGGGAATTCCCTTAATGAACTACAGGGTTTGCTAGGCCAAGATAATTCTTCCTTGTTTTGAGTTTTACTAAAAACTTTTCACCAATGATAAGAAGTAATAAATTACATAAATGACTCACACATTATGTTTTCTCTGCAGATTATCGTTTTGTCAATTTGTTTCTCTTCAGTGCAAATAACACCATAGCATGTTCAAATTAATAGGGCATATACATGAAAAAAATGAAATCATTTATACTCCTAAAAGGAAAGAATATAAAAACGTAAGTGCGCTCACGCAAGGCAAGTCTGTCCAGAAAAAAAGTCTATAGTCCATCAGGAAAAAAATCAAATTGCTGCCTCCTGATTGGCACAAATGTTTTGCATTTGGCGAAAAAAAGTCAGTTTGTGAATTTCTAGAGGCAGTAAGTCAAGAGCAAAAACATTCCTTGTATAACACGGCACCTAAAGGTAAACACAAACAATAACAAAATGTATTGTTTCATGATTTGAGCTATATTTAAAAAATTGTCAATAATTTATTGATAGGGAAAAAAGGAAAAACTTTGATTGCCACTGGAAAAGCAGTAGGAAGTTGAAATGTGCAGGGGTTAAGTCTTTTATCTGATAACCCGTGGACCACTCAAATAGAGTTTGCAAAAAAAATTATGTACAGGAAGCACTAAGTTTCTTCAGTGTCATGGACATATAAAAAAGAAAGGAAATGGGGTAAATGTCACGGAGACAACATCAAATATTTCTAATCTCTTGAGAGAGAACCCACGTGAAATTTCCCGAATTTATTCGGAACATAATCCTCGGTGTTTAACCTTATGCCATTAGAGAAACATTTTCAACAACTTTAACACGTTAATTATGAAATTCTCACATCTTGTTAAAAAATTCCAAATGTTTAAAAACTCGGCAAGCTTCGTTTTCAAACATTTGAAAAATTTATCTAACTGGATGTGAGAAATTTCATTATCAACTTTAGTTAGTTCTGAATGTAGAAACTTTATTTGCCCTTTAAGAGCTGCATCGAATTTTCAAAACGCTTGAAAAATATATTAGAATCGAAATAGGTTATTGCAATTGTGCAGGGTATAAAATATTGACAAATATAAGGTCTGACCATATTCTAATTCGGGCTCTGCTCTATGTGAATTAGAACATAATCAGACTTTTCATTTATCTTCCTTTTATACCTTCTGGTATCGTTTGGTCTGATGATGAAGATAAGGTCTCACCATGTTCATAGATACCGCTTGCAATAATCTATTTCTTAACTGACGTTCTTTTGGCTCGACTATCATCGTAATGGGCCAATGCTGTCGAAACTACGAAACTAGGCAGAAATGGCTGATTGATTTATTAGTGAAGAGTGTTACCTACAGAAGTGATATTTCAGTTTAATCAGAACTAGAACAAATTAATTAAAATAAATCCAAAAATTATAGAGGAAAAATGTATAGATGGAATTGAAAACTAGAGCAACGAATTTGAATTGGCACGTGAAAATGGAAGAAATGGGTAGGGACAGGAGATTTAGGCTTCTATCCTACCCCAGTGACGCAATGTCTCTGCAATAGTTCACAATAGTTAGGCTTTCCGATGATCACCTGATCAACTCGCATAGAACGGTCATTCCCCTACCCTTAATCTTAGATTGCGACGGGCACCTCTATATCCGAAGCCTTTGCAAACCGATTCAGTTACTGAACTGCATGTCACTCTTGGGTCATTGACTGTCCATTTACCATTTTAAGCTATATCAGGACGGGAACAAATTAATTTGTTTTTAAATATTTAAATATTTGAAAGAAATAAAGGTGGAATTGACACCCGAGACCAGTTTTGATTGATTGATTGAATATTGTTTAACGTCTACTCAGCAATATTTCAGCTATATCAAGACGAGAACAAGTTTGTTAATAAATAATCACTCTGGGGTATGGAAAGGGCCATGGGACGGGAAATTCTGACTACCACTGGAAAAGTAGGGTGAAATCGTCAAGGGCGGGGAATTTAGCCTTGTAGCCGATCACCTACGGATCACCCCAAAAAGAGCTTGCTACAAGGGTTCTTTAACGTGCGGGAAGCGTGGCATTTCTTCCAACACGTGGACCTGAGTTTACATCCCGTCCGAAAGATGGGTTGTGTATTTATTAATCCCGCACAACCACAGAATGGGCCCTATTTCTATATCCCGGGACACTCGGGGTCAGCCTCCATTTAGGAGGGGTCACACCCCACCAGCCGGAGATACTAGGTCCTATTTCTATATCCCGGGGTTCCTTCGGGGTCCACTGTTAGGAAGACTCGTACTCCAAGCTCAGAGGATGCTGCGGGCCTATTCATAAGCCGGGACCGCGCACGGCGGCAGTTTTGATTGCAAATGTAAACTAGATGCTTAGAGACTGAGCTTGTATTGATCCTGACAGAATGCTAAACTGGAGGAATTTTGATGTTCTGTGTCATGGCCATGTTTTTTGTCGAATAGTAAGATAAGCAGTCTTTGTGTTGGACCTTCCACACATTTGGGTTTAATGGTTTCAGCCGAAGTGATGAAAATGATGTTTTCCATAGTGTCCAATGTCAAATACGTTCAGCACTGGTGGCCATGTTTTTTTTAAATTAAGATCGAAAGGAAATGAGTAATCTTTGTAAAGGACCTTCCATACATCAATCCTGTAGAGTTTAGTAAAACTTGCTTCCGTGGTTTTGAAGGAGTTGATAAAAATAATATTTTCCGATAGCGTTCAATGTTAAACATAAAGTCCGCACTGGTAGCCATGTTTTTGCCGGATCAGAACAAAATGAGCAATCTTTGTAAAGGATCTTTCATATATCATTCCTGTACAGTTTGGTTAAATTTCCTTCTGTGGTTGTACAGGAGTTGATTGAAATTATGTTTTTCCATGGGGTCGAATGTTAAATATAAATTCCGCGATGGCAGTTATGTTTTTGTCGAATCGGAAAGAAATTAACCTTCTATATGTCATTCCTGTAAAGTGTGCCTGAATTTGTTTCAGAGGAGTTGATAAACATTATGTTTTTCCATAGGGTCCAATTTTAAACATAAGTTCCGCTCTAGCGGTCCTGTTTGCTTGTAGGGTCGCAACCAAAATGAGCAATCTCTGTGAAGGGCCTTCCATATGTTATTCCTGTACAGTTTCGTTGAGTTTGCGTCAGTGGTTTTACAAGAGTTGATGAAAATGACCAGTTAACAGACGGACAGACGACGGACGCCAATGAATGCAAAAGCCTGCCAGGTAAGATTGAAAGGAGAAAAGGTTACGGGAAAGAAATTTAGCCTTTTATACGACCTCTTTTGAGTGTGTTGTCCTTAGAAAAATATAAAATTGGCCTCTAAACCGCATGGAACACGGCGTTTCTCCATATAACCTGACTACTCTGCATATTCCCCTTTATATCACCTGAGGGCACACCAGGAAGCTCTAAATCTGTAGCCGAAGCCTCTGAAAGCAGATTCAGGTTCAGGGCAGAGCAAGTGTGGACCCTAACAGACGTCCCGCCTGTCCCTGCTTGGCCGCTAAATTGATGTGAAAATGCACCTGACCTGATCAGAAAAACTCACTAATTAGGGTCACTGACAAAAACTATGTAGCATACTGTATTGTACTTCCCAAGACCTAACCAAATACCACGTAACACTGACCAACCACTAATAGATACTGCAAACTAGATATTCTCACTACTCCATGAAACTGATCTCAAGAACAAAAGGGATATAACAGTCTGTCACATGTAGTATCCAAGACAAACCTACATACCGAATATCATTGACCTACCATTGATAGATACTGAAAAAATTAACATGCTCCCTAGACCGTGAAATTGATGCTCTTTGAAAAATTATTGAGTAACTGACCTAATCAGAAAAACTTAACGTGTTCACTACACCTTATAAAATTGAGGTAAATTACAGAAAGCTATATTGCAGACTGCCATGCACTACCCAAGAACAACCCATATTTCAAATACCATTAGCCCATCACATAAAGTTATTGATACACTGCATTAAGACCAAAACCTTAAGCATGTTCGTAAGACCGTGGAATTGAGGTCAAGGACTAAAAAAATATGACATGAACTATCCAAACCAACCCACGAACAAAATACCCTTGACCTACCACATATAGTTGCCGAGAAACTGATCTAATCACAAAAAATGTAACATGCTCATTAGACTGTAAAATTGAGGTCAAGACCAAAGACCAATCTAAATACCAAATTCCTTGTTCTACCCCACCCCCCCCCACCCACCCACGAGGGAACCCCGGGGTATAGAAATAGGACCTAGTATCTCCGGCTTGCGGGGTATGATCCTTCTAAACGGGGCTGACCCCAAGGGAACCCCGGGATATAGAAATATGACCCATCCCCTGGTTGTGCGGGATTAATAAATACACAACCCATCTTTCGGATGGGATGTTATCCCAGGTCCACGCGTTGGAAGAAATGCCACGCTTCCTGCACGTTAAAAACCCTTGTAGTAAGCTCTTTTTGAGTGGTCCGTAGGTGATCGGCTACAAGGCTCAATTCCCCGCTCCTTTCTTGATATAGCTGAAATATTGCTCAGTAGACGTTAAACAATATCGGAAAGATGGGTTGTGAATTTTTTCAACCCATATAACCTAGGACATCCAGTTTCGGGGGGGGGGGGGTTGTACCCCACAGCCTAGAATACTGGGTCCTATTTATATATTTCCCGGGGTTCCCTCGGGGTCAGCCCCGTTTAGGAGGGGTCATACCCCGCAAGCCGGAGACACTAGATCCTATTTCTATGACACGGGGTTCCCTCGGGGGTATCGCAAAAGATAACCTAAGTCATTGTATAAAATAAGGAACAAAGTTACTTAAATGTCAATGATTTTTGAAGCACTGATCACGATGATTAATTTGCTGACACAACACTGTTTTATGACGTGAAGTTTTTTAGAAATCGACCTAAACTCATAATTTGACCGAAGGCATGAATGCATTAAATGTAGGTTATGGACACCCAATTGTTAGTGAAACGGGAAGACTTCTACAGATGAATGTTTCAGTGAAATAACATGATGATACAATACATAGTCGTTGAAAAATGCAAAAGTTAACCAAAGTCACTGAAGTGTAAAATGTAGGTCAAAGCCACCTAATTGTAAATGATTTGGTTAATACTCATCAAGACAATTTGATGAAACATCATTGTATTATAATGTGTAGTTGGTGAGAAATGGACTTTAACGCAAAACTTAACCAAAGTCACACTCAAGCGGAAAATGTAAGTCAAAGCCAACTCATTGTCAATGATTTGGGAAGTACTCATCAAGGCAATTATTTTGATGACACATCATTGTGTTATAATGTGTAGTTGTTGAGAAATGGACTTTTACGCAAAAGTTAACCAGAGTCACTGAAGCGTAAAATGTAGGTCAAATGCACCTAATTGCCAACGATTTGGGTAGTACTCATCAAGGCAATTATTTTGATGAAATATCATTGTCTTATTATGTGCAGTTGTAGAGAAGTAGACTTTAACGCAAAACTTAACCAAAGTCACTGAAGCGTAAAATGTAGGTCAAAGAGTCAAACTGCCAAATTAACTATGTAGTACTATCAAAGATCTACCTACTGACCTACTTTCAATGATATATACCGTACAGTTGCCGAGAGATGTACCTTAACGCAAAACATGATCGGACGTACGGACAAAAGGACGGACAAGGGTAACACTATTTAAGTTGTCTGCAGGGTATTATTTCCCTACTATAGAATTTTGTCAAATTTTCTGTGTAGAAACACAATTGTATCATTGTTCAAAATATAAAATAAAATTTGGGGGTCACCGAGCATTTAAGTGCAAAAAAATCAAATTAATAATTCCAGGATTTTACAAAGAAATGATAGGGAAAATGACAATATGAGGGTATAGCTTTAAAAATCTATTATAGATTTTGTTCATACTTAGCATGTGATTTGAATCAATTATATAGTTTACATATAAAAAATAAAAATTAGGGGTCACCGTTGAAATAAGTGATATCTATATAAAATTCTTCGATCAAATTATCTCCCTTGCATAATTTCTGAGTTCTATAAATCCAGGAACAGATATAAAGCTTGTGTGTATTAGTTCACTTGTTTTGTAATGAAAATGTTGTAAAAGTGATTAGAAATAATCATTTAAAATACTTTGGAACTTTCTTTACATTTTAAATAACTATTTTGCTGAATGTTTTAATGAATGAAACCTAAATGAACAAGTATTGCACAAAAATGGCGGAATAATACCACCGAGACACCTTAAATGACACTATTTAAATTTTAAAAGTCCCGCCCTACACATTCGTGGGCGGTACATTAAAACTTAACATTTTCACTAGATCGTGAAATTGAGGTCAAGGATAAAAGAATTATAACAGACTGTCACGACTACCCAAGACCAACATAATTACCAAATAATTTTAACCTACCACTAATAGTTCTTAAGAAACTGATGTAATTAGAAAAAAAACTTAATATCTTTATTTGACCCTGAAACTGAGATCACAGACAAAAGCAATATATCAAACAGTCGTGTACTATCCAAGACCAACGTACATAGCAAACAGCATTGACCTACAACTAAAAATTTTTAAAAAAAAAGTTTACGCAGCCGCCGTCATACTTTAAATGCACGTCTTCCTTTCCGTGCCTTTCATAGCGGGCGAGAAAAAAATGAAAGGGCAAAATTGGTATTAAAGCAGAACATGTAGCCTACCACACCGCCAAAAATGTTGCTCCTATATTCTAAAGAAGGAATCTTTAAGATGCGTAGAGGGTTGAAGTAGTTCAGGTGCTGGCCCTATTTCTTTATGTCGGACTTTGGTTCTAGTTCACAGTCGCCTACTTCTGTGTGGGCTTCTGCCCTAGAAGAAACCATTACCTTGCAATTATTTAAGTGTTTTTCTTTGTTCGTCACATCAATATTTCAGGTCCATCTCCTGTTAACCTGCAGCTCAAATGAGGAACCTTTAACAACCGAAATCGCCCACTCCCCAAACGAGTTTGCACATCTACGTATTAAGGTTTGATATTTGAATATGGCGTTACTCGCAAACTCGTTTTTACGGAAATGTTAAAAAATGCCAGAAACTGATTAATGATCCAGAAAAACTGGAACGTAACTTAAATTCTTTACGTAATAGGGATTATCGACCAGATACTCTGCTTGCATCCGTTAAATTAGCCTCGAGGTCTAGTGACCTGTAAATTTTACATATACTGGCGTTTCACTGATACTGCCGATGTCTACTGAAATATACGATAATTCTTGACCAAACCCTTCGGCAAGTTTTGAGTTAAATTTTTCTTCCGTTGTGCGACAGTGTTTTACCAGCAGACTAGGCTCCTTGAGCTAGCCGGCAGTTTAGCGGCGAGCCCCCTTAACCCATCTTTTTGAATTACGTATTGTCATTTTCTCTCCTTTCAAGATTGTGTTCATCGAGTTAGTAGTTTACCTGTATTGGGTTTTATTCGTGTGTTCATTTTATTATAGGGAAGCGGGACAGATAAAGGGGAGTTTTTGGTACCCATAAACAGGTTTAATCCCTTCCGCTTGCTTTTGTAAGTGCCTGTACCAAGTCGACTGTCCCAAGTTCCTATCGTTGTTTACGTTTGTCTTTTGTATTGTTTGTATTTTTTCTGAGTAGTTCCCTGGCAGATTGTTGCATGTAATTGTAATTTTCATCTATTGTAAATGTTTCCTGTTTATCTGCACTGAAGAGACATAAGTTGTCGAAATGCGCATATGCAGAATTTAAATTCACAGTAACTTCGGTATTAAGTTATTATTTACATGCGATTGTAATTTTCAGCTATTGTATATATTTCCTGCTATCCACTTTTTTCCTTTTCCCTTACCGAGCTAATCGACTCGCCCATAAATGTCGTCTTTGTCACTTCATGATAAAAATAGTACAGATTTATGAAATATTTGATTTTTCATCGATTCTGCCTTAACTTCGGGATATCGTTCAAGCCTTCCCGAATCTAGAAGTATTATAAAACACATCTAGTTATTCAATCAATAATTAGAAAGTTTACAGCGCTATTTAATAAATAATCAGAAAGTGTTTTGACGTAATACTGGTAGTACTGCCTAAGGTTGATTTGTTGGTAACTGGATACATTTGAAAATTGTTGTGTACATTTTGGTGAGGGTTTGTTTGCTCAAATTTTGCTTGGTTTGTTCATTTTGAAAAGAAAAGGAAATGTGCAGCACGAATGGTACATGCTGTATGTATACAAGGAATATAGTGAGTTTGTTTTGGCCGTTTGACAAGTTCTTTATTGCTCTATATTGTCTTCATATTAAGGATTTCAATTTCGAATTTATCGTTAACGTTTGAGTATATTTCTCGAAACGGTGGCAAAAATTGTATACGTGTATACTCCAGTTTGAAAAAAAAATTAGTTATTTTTTAGACGCATATAGATTCGAACGGAAACTTTTTCTTCGATAACGCTGTCCGAACTAATAAAAGGGTTGCTAATTTGTCATTTATGGAGGTTGCGTATTTAGTTCCACCTACCTGCTTTATGTTCCTGGAACAACGGCAGTAGAATACCGAAGGAACAAAGGAGTGAAATTTACAAAAATCGAAGTCCAAAGACATGATATAACATGTTCCCCCCAAATAAGGATTTGTAGATATGTAGATTGGCATAGACTAGACTTAGAAAGTGGTTAATAGTTAAATGTGTACCTCAAGTTAAAATACATGTATTTCAGATATATGAAAACGAGTAAATCGGTTCAAATATTTTACAAAAATAAAGAAAGACAACGACGTTTGATTGCCACTTGGGCATAGAGGGAAATCTAGCATTTTATACGACCCAAGTTATTCTGCTCTAGTGTCGCGAAATATAGAATGGGTCGTTATTTAAAGATGAGGATTCTCACAATATCAACATTTCAACTTAAACTTTGCAATAAATGTATTTGCAACATTCTTTGCAAATCGTATGTAACTCAAAGATAAAAAAAATCACCTTAGTAGAAAAATTAATGCATAGAATAAACAATAACGTAATGAACAAACACATTTTGATTAAAACTGAATAGTATGTTGTAACCGAGCATAAGAATTACCATTAATAATAAAGTCAAAAAGTCGAGCAAATGGAAAATTTGGCCAAAATGATTCAACTTTGCCTGAATCAGATCTTTTTGAGGTCGGCAGCTGGCGATTGTTTAGAAAAAAATATGGCCAACTAAAGGTTTAGGTCGCCAGTCGAAATTTTTTAGTGGCCATTTCACCTCTCTTCCTTTGGCAACCGAAGCTCGTCACTCCTTTTCTTTATTTTAGTTATTATATATTTGATTTGATTTACCTGTTCTCATCCTGAAAAAGCCGAAATATTGCTCACTGGACGTTAAATTGTAACAAATATATCCATCTTGCTAATATTTTCCTGAGCAGAGAGGGCTAAATCCTAAAACTCACCAAAAAATGAGATAGTTCCCGGAAATTGGCGACGGAATATAGTGGTTGATAAAACACAAATAACATCATTGGGAAAATGGAATGTATGGATCAAGCAAAGCATTATCTCTATGAATGGCTTGCACAACTAGATCTTAGAAACATACCTATAAGTGGGGAAATGACTCAAGAAAAGTCTATATTTCTATCTGCAGAAATAAATCGTGATGATTTCACAGCTAGTATTTGATGGTTACTGAGATTCCAACAAAGACAAAATATAAAATGTTTTGTGTTGAGTTGTGAATCGGAAGAGGTCAATCCTAAAGTCATTGATGACTGCTTTGATTGATTTATTAATTAGAGTTTAACGTCCAGTGAGTAATATTTCAGCTGTATCAGGACGAAAACAAGTTAATTAATTCAAACATATAACTGTAAATTTATGTAATTTCGTGGGTATCAATTTTCGTGGAGAGCGAAAAAAAGACCTTTCGTGGTATACGTATATTAGTGGAATGCCACTTGTTCCAATTTTTTTTTTAATTTATTAATAAAAATAAAATTCTAAAACTCGTGGCTTTAGTACCTTGAGTATTTATGTCTTGCCACCACAAGTTTTTAACTATACCTGTAATTTAAGTGTCACATGTAATTAACAATTCATAGTTATGCAAAGATATTATGTAATTGGGTAATCATCTGACATATCCTTACGCCATTCGTTATTTGAACCTTAAATTAAATATAGGGCATCCAATCGTTCAATGTAGATCCAAGACCTAAATTTCTTCGAGGTTGTGACACATCCCAAGATGCACTTGCATGCTAAGTTTGATGCCCCTTCCCTTCCTAGGTACCGAGAATATACCCAAATGCGTACGCATACACCGAGAAAACTCCAATAGCCCTCAATTTCGTTGAGAGCAACTCGAAAAAAGGGAAAACTTCTGTTTCAAAATTATAAACTGTTATACTATATCTATTTTTTTTAAATACAGTTAAATGCATAAAATATGCTGAAATAATCATTCGTCCCATTCTTCATTGTTGTAACACCAAATTTTGTTTCGTTTTATCGATAAAACCAAGGTCAGCCTGCTAGCAAAATATGCTTAAATCAGAAATCATGATATCTGTTCAGGTACAGTGCACATATAAATAACGGTCCCTTGTTTGGTTGGCCACATTTCCCTTGAATTACATGTCTACGTGTATAATGACCCCATATATACGGCCACCCTCATAAGACGTCCAGAAGCCACCTTTTTCGTGTCTAAATGCCTCTTGTACCTTGTATAAAGGGCAAACTTACGTTGTTGACAAACTATGAAAAACAGGAAGTTATTGAAACGTTGACCCGGAGATGACCTTGCGTTGTCCAGGTCAAATGCAATCAATTACTTGAACAGCTGATTTTGAATGAATGAATGAAATCAAACTGTCTTCAACAAAGAATTAAAAAAGGAAATTTCGACAGCGGAAAAAAGTGAAAGTCCTAAGACTCACAAAAAAAATGAGATAGTTCCCGGAAATTGGCGACGGAACACAAATAACATCATTTGGAAAATGGAATGGATGGATAAAGGAAAGCTTTAAAAGCAAAGCATTATCTCTATGAATGGCTTGCACAACTAGATCTTAGAAACATACTTATAAGTGAGGAAATGACTCAAGAAAATGCTATATTTCTATCTGCAGAAATGAATCGTGATGATTTCACAGCTAGTATTGGATGGTTACAGAGATTCAAACAAAGACAAAATATAAAATGTTCTGTATGGAGTCGTGAATCGGAAGAGGTCAATCCTGAAGTCGTTGATAACTGCTTTGATTGATTGATAAATTGGAGTTAAACGTTCGGTGAGCAATATTTCACCTATATCAGGACGAAAACAATTTAATAAATTCAAAACATATAACTGTTAATTCATTTAATTTCATAGGTATGTATTTTCGTGGACAGAGAAAAAAGACATTTCGTGGTATACGTAAATTCGTGGATTGCCATATGTTCCACTTTTTTTTCAAATTTTAATTAATAAAGATGAAAATTATTAAATTCATGGCTTAAGTACCTGCAGTATTTATGTCTTAACACCAGAAGTTTAGAACTGAACCTGTAATTTAAGTGTCACCTGTAATTAACAATTCATAGTAGTGTAAAGATATTATGTAATTAGGTAATCATCTGACATTTCCTTACTGCATTCGTTATTTATGAATTAACACCTGCGTTGATTGCAAAATAAACATGTTCTTTTCAGTAGAATATAATTAAAATTATAAAAGTTGAATTAATAATATCTTATCAAAACTTAATTGAGATGGTTCTTGTCCAAACTTCTTAACTGGAAATAAACACTTTAGCGTAATTGAAAAACAAAGCAGGAAGCCAATTACCGCTAATTTGTTAACCGGGAAACACTTGAAAATAAAGCATTTGAACTATTTTGCTGTTATTAAAGGTTCAAGAGATGCATATCTACTCTTTTTGGATATATCAGCTTGTGTGGGGCTTAGGTACAAGTGCAAGGTTAATGGCCTTCGTTGATCAGGTCCTCCATTATGTTCTTTCACTTGTGTTTGAAACTTGCACAAGAAAATATTTCGTTGAGTATTTGAATTCGTGGTTTGGGACACCCGCGAAAACCACGAAAATTGGTACCCCAAGAATAAAAATGAATTAACAGTAAGTAAAGAAAGAAAGCAATTAAGGTGGAATGTACAAACGGTGCAACGAATTTTGATTGCCACTGGAAAAAGAAAGAAATGGGTATGGGCAGAAAATTTAGCCTTTTATACGAGATCAAGTGACGTTGATCTCCTAAGAAAAAAATATAAGGCGTCTTTATACTGCATGGAGCGTGGCGTTTTTCCAAACAGTTCGGCGACAATGATTCGCGGCTAGGCTTATCGTATTATGACCTTACTACCACGCATAGACCGGACATTCCTCTGTCCATAAGCTGGGGACGCGCCCAGCAGATCTGATGTCTGAGCCCTTGAAAATCGATTCAGGTGCCGGGCAATGATGTCAGGACAAAAAGATAAGCTTACATTTGCTCAGAGTATAATCCAAACCATATGTTTAAAATTTTGTGATGAGACGGGACTGCTTTATTGTTTACTCATAAACAAGTCACCGGTACAAAGTAAGGCTCATAATTGTCATGGGGTAATAATTGCAAAAGAATGATTCACTGTATCGCTGTGTGCAAGTGTCGCTGGTGAGAAAATTAAACCTGTCGTTATTGGCAGGTCAAAGAACGCTTGAAATTTCAAAAGATGGCATAAAAACAATTTAAGAGCCCATTATGAATTTAACCAAAAGGCGTGTATAACCTTAGCTTTATTTTCAACAATTTGAAAAGACTAAACAACATGATTAGGGTTCATGAAAGAAAGATTTATTATTTTTAGACAATCGTTCTTCCAATGCCGAGTTAGAATTGACAAGTATCAAGTTAGCATTTTTCATAATACGACTTCTAAGCTACAACCCATAGAAGCAGCAAAACAGTAAAAAGGAACTATCAAAAACAGATTTTCCGACAGGTACTTTTTCTCATAGTTCATATAAATACAGCATCAGATATTGCAAAAAATCTTACTTGTCTAGTCTAGAATCAATCCAGTGGACTATTGCCTAATTGGATCTTACTACACAAGAGACGATCATGAAATGTTATCATAAAATGTGGTTTCAAACAAGATAATTTAGGCAAGCTATTTTACATTAACTACTTAAAGTGCTTTACACAAAATAATTTACCTTATCTTACGTTTAAAACAGGCACAAAAAAAAAAACAATCACCATAAGTAAGTCTCGCCTTTTTGGATTTTCGTCGAAGGATGGTAAACTCTGACGGTAAGAGCTTGATATACTGGTCGTTACAGTGCAAGAAGTCTGATGTTTCTGACATGCAGTTCCCCCCGAGGGAACCCCGGGGGTATAGAAATAGGACATAGTATCTCCGACTTGCGGGGTTTGACCCTTTCTAGACGGGGCTGACCCCGAGGGAACCCTTGTGTCTTATCCAGTTGCTGTTTGTTATTGAGCAAATAAAATAAGTTTAAAGTAAGTAAAGGGAACCCCGGGATTTAGAAATAGGACCCATTCCGTGGTTGTGCTGGATTAATAAATACACAACCTATTTTTCGGATGGGATGTAAACTCAGGTCCACGTGTTGGAAGAAATACCACGCTTCCTGCACGTTAAAGAACCCTTGTAGCAAGCTCTTTTTGAGTGGTCCGTAGGTGATCGGCTACAAGCTAAATTCCCCACCCCTTACGAATTCACCTTACTTTTCCAGTGGCAGTCAGAAATTCCCGTCCCATGACCCTTTCCATACCCCAAAGTGATTATCTATCAACAAACTTGTTCTCGTCTTGATATAGCTGAAATATAGCTCAGTAGACGTTAAACAATATTCAATCAATCAATCAATATGATATGCAGTTTAAAAGGGTTTGTTCCTAGCAGTCGTAAATTCTGGGCCCCATCTTTATATCCTGAGAATCCGTCGGATCTGCCTCGTTTAAGAGTCGATTGATTGATTTATTAGAGTTTAATGTCCAGTGAGCAATATTTTAGCTATATCAGGACGAGAACAAGTTAACCAATACAAAAATATTTTAAGGTAAAAGAAAGGAAAATTCAAGGTGGAAGGGACAATCGGTGCAACGAGTTTTGATTGCCATTGCAAAAGGGGAGAAATGGGTAGGGGCATGACGTTTAGCTTTCTATACGAGACTCAGCTCTACTTCGAAAAATATAGAAGGTGTCTTTATACTGCATGGAATGTGGCGTTTCTACACACAGTTGACTATAAGGACAACAATGGTATTTGGTCAGGCTTTCCGTATTATGACCTTCCTACCAACATCGCCAGGACATTCCCCTATTCACCACTTAAGCCAGAGGCTCTGTAGCAGGAGCCCCTGAAAACCGATTCAGGCGTCGGGCGTTTAGCAGTGGACACAACCTTTAAACCAGATCTGATTACTTTTCACCAGGGAAGCTTAGGAGAAGGACACAGATTGGAAAACCTTAAATCAAATAGTAAACCTAGAACCTCTTAAAAACTAATAAAATCAAATTTAAAGTGTTAATCTTTGATCGTAAACTTGCAGGTAATATAAAAGTAGATATATACACGACAGATGTAAACACTATTAAACGTTAGTCTATAGTTGAGGAGTAGGCACTGAAACATTTCTACCTCTATCAAGCATTATACAAACA
Organism: Modiolus philippinarum; assembly: GCA_002080025.1. Taxonomy (NCBI): domain Eukaryota; kingdom Metazoa; phylum Mollusca; class Bivalvia; order Mytilida; family Modiolidae; genus Modiolus; species Modiolus philippinarum. The sequence continues at coordinate 28,305 of MJUU01042121.1, read as the reverse complement.
CTACGACATAGTCTTTAAGAATCACGCCTTATGCAAACAAAATTTCGTAGTGTCTCTTAATTTTTTTTTAAATCGTTGTAAATGTAATAAAATATACCATTTACTACTTCACCATAAAATCTGCGGAGAACAATGCCAAATCAAAACAAAAACACAGCATGTCATTTGGTGTGAATAAATATTTAAATTAACCAACAAACGTTTCAAGAGCATCAGTCAATCACGTACTAGACTGTGATACTAATGCATTTTGTTTAAGATAAAATAATTTTATTTTTTTTATGGACTAGTAGTTCATTGACTCTATTTCTCATTTAACTGTCTCCCAATCATCTTGTTTTTATACCGCCGTGCGCGGTTCCTGCTGATGAATAGGCCCGAAACATCCTCTCAGCTTTGAGTATGAGTCTTCCTAACAGAGGCGACATGTTTGCAGTGTGTCGAGTCCCCTGTCGATGGTTTACGAGATCCTGGTAGGTGGGTTACTGTGTTACTCCCGCTTCACCATTAAATATCCGTTGGGCTGAGAATACAGGATCAATATCTTACTTTGGTATCACCTAAACGGGAGGTCGGATTTGCCCAGTCCGATCAACTGGCTGGTCACGCAAAGCCCTCCAAGATATCATTCCAAATTGAGTTCAAGTTAACTCGTGTATTTTTTTTT
>MJUU01042121.1:0-12660 GCA_002080025.1 Modiolus philippinarum | reverse complement strand
CCCCCCCCCCCCCCCCCCCTTCTAATTTCTGTTCTTGTCTCACAGTAAAGTGAAAAAAGTTTCAATTTTCGCCTTTTTATCGTTTTCACATTTTTTGTGAAAAAGTTGTTATTTGAAAAAAAGAAATTGACTACACAAAAGTTTAATGCTTTCTTTTTAATTTGAATTTGATCTCTATTTTTACACAAAACAACGGCAGTAGAATACCGAAGGAACAAGGGAAGCGAAGACCACAAAAATTGAAATCCAAAGACATGGCAAAAACTGCAACAGAGAAAAATAAAGACAAAACAAGGACGTGAGACAGGTACAATGCACGGAAATAAAAAGACGACACCAAAAACTAAGGCACTCATAGTGTGAACTCCCATGAAAACCGGGAGTGACATCAGGTGCTCCGGAAGGGTAAGCATGTCCTGCGCCGCTAGCGGCACCCGTCACACTATCAGTGAATCAATCCAGGGTTAAGTCAAAACCGGTTATGTCAAATCCGTGAAGACGTGAAATCTAGCTGAAAATGTCCGTTTTCATTTGGGACACAGACACGTCATATCTGTCAATGATATCATGGTGACGGCCATAAAATTTCTGAAGGGATGAAAGCAACAAAGGTTGAACAAATCCCTGACTTAGCAACTTTTGGGACAGTGTTTTTGCTCGATTAAAAAAATCACGGTATAAACTACATGCGCGGCAGTAACGAATCAACTGTGAAATGTACACTCCATAGGATGGAGAGGTAGGTATATTGCTGCATGGAAAGGGAAAATTCACAATTGGGAAGTTAAAATCATCCCGTTTGTCATAAAGCTTAGATTTTAAACGTCCATCTTCATCAATGTATAAAAACAGATCCAAGGACGAAGCTGAAGTAGGTGTGTCAGTAGTCTCTTTAATTTCAAGCTCGTTGGGAAAGATCTGGTGTAAATATTCCTTGAATTTTAGATTATTAAGAGAAAGTACATCGTCTATGTAGCGGAAGCTGAAATTAAAGGACTGGGCTAAATGTTTTTTTTCTGTGTTAGCCCTTGTAAAAACTTGGCCTCATACGAGAAAAGAAAGAGATCAGCTAAAAGCGGCGCGCAGTTAGTTCCCATGGGATTCCCGATTGTCTGTTGAAAATCGCGACCTCCAAATTCGACAAAAATATTATCTATTAAATATTCCAACGTCTTGATTACGTCATTCTCCGTGTACTTCTTGTTTGACTCAGTGTGGTTCTTTACAAAATATGTTTTGTCTTTCCCTACTACTAAGTAAGTGTATCTGCGTTCTCCGTTTTTAGTGCAGAAACATTGATGTATCAAATCAGAAATTATTGTTTTCAATTTATTGTGTGGTAGGGTAGTATAAAGAGTAGAAAAATCAAAAGTTTGTATGCTGTGGCAAAGGATAAGACTACTAGAGGATAGCTGTTCAAGAAGATCTTTAGGACTTTTTAGAATCCACATCTGATTGACGCCGCTCGTGGAGTAGACTTCATCGCAGTAACTTTTCAGGCCATCTCTGACTGCGGTCAAAAAGTAGTAAGGAGCTTATAAAGTGGCTTAGTGTTGCATCTGGAAGACCCCGCAATGAATCTCTGTTTGTATAGGTTCTTGTGAAGTTTAGGGACCCAGTAGATGTAGGGGAGTTGATTGTTTTCATCACCCGCTTTGATACTAAAGGATTTTAAAACTGAGTTGTGATTTTCAATAATCTTGATAGTGTAGTGGGAGTATAAGTTGGGTTTCCTGATGAACTATCAATTCCTATCTCCTTAACCAGGCAGTCAAGATAGTGTTTCTTACACACGAACAGTATGTTGTTAGAAGCTTTGTCTGCAGGGACAATGACGTAATTTTCGTGGAGGTTGTCCATCGTTTTTCTAACGAGGGGATCTTAAAATATATTAGGATTTCTGGATTTCATTGATGTTTTCAAACGCCGGATACGATTCATAATTAACGACTTAATGGACCTGATCCAGTCGGACAGCGTCTCGACATCCTTTCTCTTTCTTTGCCCACTTCCTCTCATAGTCCTCAACTGCATCCATCAAAATTTTGAAGTTGTACTTCCAGTTTATATGCTGGGGTTCACGGAATTATGGACCTCTTGAAAAAACCTCTCGTAGTTTGATATTGTCTATAATATCTAGGTCACCGGTTATCACGTGTCCAGCCGGACAGTAATTGAATGGGTAAGTGAAGCAAGCACAATCAGGTGGTTTGGCTTTGAAGTCGTCAATTTTGAAAACAATGTGTAAAATTTCAACATGATCCATCAGGTATTTTGAGAGATGTTTGCTTTTGAATTTTAAGGTATATAGAAATAAAATTTATTGGTGCGATTCTTTTGATATGTTAAATGTATTATAAGATACAGAATTTTCTTCAAACTTAACTAATGAAGGAATGATCATTATACTGACTATATTTTACAGAAGCTCTGTAATCTTTCTGGATGTGATTCAAGCTTATCTGTATATTGTATTTAACAGGAGTTTTTAGTGCTGCATGTGAAGGTGATATCGTGGCTGTAAATAAAGTTTTGAAAGAAAGAACAAAAATCGACTCTAAACATGGCTTCTGGGTAAGCTGCACTGTTGCTATGTTTTCTGTATACCGAAGCAACAGTCAAATATTATAAATCCAGGATACATAACAATCTAAGAAATACACACAGACAGAGAACGTAACTATTGCAGACGAAACACACAAACAATCATACAATCGCCCTCGAAAAAAAATACTAACTGTAAATCTCTAGAAAATGTGTATCATTAGGTGCTACGGAGATTAAGAATAACCTGCTCCACATATGACATCCATCCCACAGTTAGCGAAATGGCCTTAGTCCGTGGGCTGGAAACACTTTCCGTGCACCCCGTTAACACGAACATTACCTGCAGGCATAGACAGTATAGGGCCACTTTTATAGTACACCCCGAAAAATTATTGTATTTTCGTTTTTACATAAGTTTTATCTTTTAAGCTCCACATTTTTTTAGATAGGTAATATGTACTAAAATTTGGTATCAAATTAAAGCTATTTGATATCCTTGACAATGAACACAAGTTTGGGTACTTTACGCCCTTTCTATGATCTGGGGATAAAAAAAAATTAACCACTACCCCTGAAAGAAAAATTAAAAAATGACGATTTTAGGCTGTCAATTCCTTTTAGATAAACAACCCTCGTCATTTGATCTAGTTTTTATGCCTTACTTATTAGTTGTGATACAATGTTGGAAAATAAAACCGTTTAAGTCCATAAAATTTTGGTTTTTGGTTTCAAATTTTTGAAAAATGGACATTTTCGGAACTTAAAATTTTTTCACAATTTCGACTTTTTGACTTAAGGGTCGTAAAAATCTGAATATATATTTAATAATTGCAGATGCAGTACTAATTAATGATATTTTATCAACAAATTGTGTGCAAACATTTTAGTTTCAGATGTATTGTAGGTTCAGAAATGTCAAAATTAGCACCCACCCCCTAAATATTAGGGGAAAATTTGAAATATTAAGGCTCTAAATGATAAAAAGATAATGTTTGATGGAAATTCTAGTGTATATTTCACTAAAGCTGACATGAAGAAGATCATTTTAGTAGATTTAAACTTTTCAAAAGGTTTCTTTTCGACTCTTCTGCCCGAAATTGTATGAAAAATGGGGATTTTCCGTTTTTCAAAACTTCTGCTGTTTTGACTTTGAGATGCAAACTCTTCATGAAATTCATATATAACTTGAAAATGTTGTTTAAATATCGTTTCATCATATCTTAGCAATTAGAAAGTATGCTTTGAAACATTTTAGATTAACTACAGTCACCTAAATTACAAACATATTACCTCTTACCACACATATTCAACACAATTGATTTCATTTTATTCAGCTTGAAAAGCTTAAACATTGTATATAGGTCCTATGACATATCATTTTCAAACACTAAAATACACAGAGCCTTCCATATATCACAAATATAATCATGCGCGTGGTTTATTGGCAGTTATTCAATAATTTAACTTTGAATTTCGTAAAATTCTGAAATACTGGAAATTCCCATTTTTCACGAAAATCGTCCACAATAATCAATTCTACCCATATTTCGATGTCAAAAATTAAATATAACGATATAGCAAATGCATCTTTTGCAAAGAAAGTAAAACATTAGTATGCTTTGTTCATATATAGGTAAAGACAGGCATATTTTGAGGACTTCTAAGTTTAATTTTGTTGGGCTAGGGGTAAGATTTTCAGTATATAGAGACACATTGAAAACTCGTTATTTTTCTAAACAGTGTTTAAGATAACTTATGTATCGGTTAAAACAACAAATTATCTCTTTGACACATTCCCCGTTTCCCTTCTTTATTCTATATCTGCAGATAAATCCTCCAGATTTGCCACATATAATGATTTAAAAGTGAATTTTTGACAAATCTGAAAAGCTAAAAATTCCAATTTTTCATCAATTTTTGGACAAAATATTGAGTTTAAGCTGACAACTGGGATTTAAAATACTAAATAATGAAAGAATGCATGCAACTTTATTATATGCAACGCAGAATTTGCGTGTGGCGTTTATTTTATCCGGTACATAGACAAAAAAAATTGACAATTTTTAGGAAAATGTGTTGGGGTAGGGGAAAGATTTTTGGTATTTAGAGTCACATTAAACACTCCGTGTTTCTCTAAACAATGTTTTAAGACAACTAATGTATTGCTTAAACAATTGACATGCCCAGAGCGGACTTAGATAGAACGGTCATGGCTAGAACAGACTTCGATAGAACAATCATGGCTAGAACAGACTTCGGTAGAACGGTCATAGCTAGAGCAGAATAAGGTAGAACGGTCATGGCTAAAACAGACATGATTCTAGGACCAGTGCAGTCAGGATTCCAGGACTGTTCTAAGTCTGCTCCAAGTCAACTTCAACTTCACAGGTATGATTTACTAAAGGTCCTTTACAAGTATTGCTCTTTTCATTCCGATCTGATAAAAAACATGGCCGCCAGCAGTGAACTTAGGTTTAACATTGGACCCAACATTTTCATCTTCTGCTATTCAACCACACTTTACATGAATGATGTATGGAAAGTCCTTTACCCTTCTTGCTCATTTTATTCCAATCCGATAAAAAACATGGCCGCCAGCACGGAACAAGATTTAACATTGGACCATATTGGAAAATCACATTTTCTACTCTGAAACCACAGGAGCAAATTCAACCAAACTTTACAGGAATGATGTATGGGAGGTCCTTTACAACTATTGCTCATTTCGTTCCAATCCGACAAAAACATGGCTGCCAAAGCAGAACTTAGATTTATCAGTGGAACATCTGGGAAAAACATGGCCACCAGCGCTGAACTTAGGTTTAACATTGGACCCTATGGGAAAATCATATTTTTATGTTATCCTCTGAAACCACTGAAGCAAATTCAACCAAACTTTACAGCAATGGTGTATGGAAGGTCTTTTACAAAGATTGCTCATTTCCTTCAGATCTGATAAAAAACATGGCCGCCAGCGCTGAACTTAGGTTTAACATTTGACCCTATGGGAAAACCCACATTTTCATCTTCTGCTCTGAAATGGCTGTAGCAAATTCAACCAGACTTAGAGTCCTGCCCCCTCTGACCAGACATGGTCATCGGTAAAATCTTGACCGTTCTGGTCAGAGCCATGACTGCTCTGACCTGTTCTACCCATGACCGTTCTACCTAAGTCTGTCCTGGCCATGACTGTTCTACAAAAGTCTGTTCTCGCCGTGAATGCTCTCAACCGACCTGTTCTAGCTATGACCGCTTTCTTACAAGTTCTTGTCACAGCCCTGGTAAATATTCATAATGTATCCCATATATACGTATTTCATATAAATCAAGTAAAGTTAAATTATAAAAACAAAATCAAATAAAAAATAGAATTATGAAATAAATTATACGGATATAAAATTGTTGCATTTTGCCGGTAAGTGCTGTTATTGCGGATAATAATTTACCCGTGTTTATCCAGGTAAATGAAAAAATGTAAGAGTTATTTCCCTTTTCGTGATATATCGCAAAAAGTTTTCCGTAAATTTATTATTATAATTAAAAAAATCGTAAATTTGATTATAGGGAAATGTCAATCATTATCAGAATACGTTTACCGAAACAAATAATTATTTTAAACATCGTAAAATAAGGGGGTTATTTATTTTTCTAAACGTTTCGGGCTCGACAGAAAAGAAACTCTGAGGCAATCCAATTTCATATCCAGTAAAGATCCTAAGACCAAAACAGCTGTGCCCAGAGCAGACTTGGAAAAAACGGTCATGCCCAGAGCGGACTTAGATAGAACGGTCATGGCTAGAACAGACTTAGATAGAACAATCATGGCTAGAACAGACTTCGGTAGAACGGTCATAGCTAGAGCAGACTAAGGTAGAACGGTCATGGCTAAAACAGATGTGATTCTAGGACCAGGGAGGTCAGGATTCTAGGACTGTTCTAAGTCTGCTCCAAGTCAACTTCAATTTAACTTTGAGCTAGTCTCGTGACTGCTCTCCAAGTTAACTTGGACAAGATATTATGTCTGCACCCGACTGTATCTTCCATGTATAAGAATACACGTAAAGCGCGTACATAATTTGTAGAATTAACCAAATCATTCATGGAAAACAGATGTCACATCGGTTTGTTACTTGTTATTAAGGTATATGTATTTTTTATGTTAAAAATTTGATATCGGGGTTTATTCATATGTTTTTAAAATATATTGTTTTAGCAACGAACACCACTACACCTTGCAGCAGCTACATACACAAATACATATGTAATAGAAATCCTTATCAAATCAGGAGCTTCTCCGAACGAGCCTGACATTGAGGTAGATTTCTAAGTGAAGGCTGTATTTTAATAATAATTTTCGGTTTTAACTACAAAATACTGAAGTTACCGCTTTTGCATATGCGCATTTCGACAATTTATGTTTCTTTATTGGATATCAAATCAAAGCTACGGAAGCGTCTAAGGGACATGCATAAAAAAAATTACGTCACCGCGGCGATATAATATCTCGCCACGGCGAGTTACTATCTCGCCGTGGTGAGTTACTATCTCGCCACGGCGAAATAACAAAAAAAAGGTTATCTCGACGCGGCGAGTTATTATCTCGCCGTAGCGAGTTACTATCTCACCGCGGCGAGTTAACAAAAAACATTATCTCGCCGCGGCCAGTTAACAAGAAAACGAAACTGCTGGTCTGTAAAATGTTCATTTTTGAAGAACAATTTTGTAAATGGAAGTACTACAGAAAAGTGTGTGAATAATTTTGAAATTTCATTTTTAAATGAACAGCTTTGGTCCAGCAATAAAAAAAAATTAAAAAAAAAAAAGATTAAGGTGGGACGTTACCAAATGACGTCCCGTCAAGGGTTATCGGTCCTTCATATATATATATTCTCTAGACGTCCAGAATTTCCCCTTGAATTATTCCTTTACAAGGTATTGTAATTAGGCAGATTCAAAGTGAGAACCTCGGAACTAATGACAAAATAGAATGTTCATTTTATCAATATATAATTGATGTTTAGAAAATAACATTCGGGTCTAAAATAATTAGAATTTGCGGTCAACGGAGAATGCGTCTTTTGAACACAATGAAAAGGGTAAAGAGAAAAAAAACAGGGAAAAAAACACATTTTCCTCGGGAAGATTTGCACGATCAACATCATAGATACTTCGAAACGGAACAGTCGTTTCAAAAATGAGCAAGGAGTGGGCCCGAAAAAAAAGAGTGGCAGATTTTTCTACCGCAAAAGCGCGGGGAAAAGGTATGCCCCTCGTAACTTATTTTATTGTTATTCTTCAAAAAGGTACAAAGCAGTTATTAGAGGCAAATTTTCGGAGTTAATTGCAAACTAAAAACGTGAAAGGTGGTCAATGATATTCATTCGTTACATTTTAACTATGTAATAATGGTTATAGAAATAAAATGTATTTTTTCAAAAAGAAATAGTGTAAGACCGTGCTCACAACAAACACGGTGTACTGTAAACTTGTTTACATTTAGTTTTGTGTATTCGACACTGGTTTGACATGTAATTTGTAAACTTTAAATCAAGTTTAATCGCCTACACCATCTGTAAACTAAATGTAATGTCTTTTTTGTAATACTTTGATTTTTAATTTCTGTCCATGATTTATGTGAAAGTTGATGTATTTCGGCAAAATTGCTCTCAGATTTTAATTTGCCGGTCTTTAGATTGTTTTTCTTTGATAATCCACCAGAATTACAAATTGTTATGCTCCTATCGGCCCGCTGCTATGAAACATTTTCATAGATATTAAAACGATCAAAATAGTCAGCAAACTAAACATGAAATCATATCATTTTTACATGTATATCTCTCTACACTTTACATCCTTTACTACTGAATACACATAATAAAAGGTGTGAGGACTGGTGCAAAAGGGTTTGTAGCATAACGTAATTGAAAGACACTTACATTAGCATTATAAAAAAATATGTGTTTTTATACAATACATATATACCATGAAATACGCTCGAAACTAGAAGGTTTGATAATGTTTTGATAGGAAACTAACAATTCCAAGTAACACAGATGGAAAATGCATAACGAAAGTGAATTTATTCCTATCGGGGAAATCCAATGCTCTGGGATTGCTGTGCTCGACCAAATGTCCTGCTCCTTGATTTTAGTCCATTTGAAGGAAGGAGACAAATAACATGTGACATTCATTATATTTTGAAATGCCGGGATCTGCCGCATGTAACTACGAGAAAGCGGGTTGCAAAAGAATGGTTTACTCAACCTCACAGTAAATTTTACCGTTTTTGACTTTTATTTCATTTATTTACTCATTATTATTTTCGATAGAACAATGGAATTTTCATTGTACTTGATAATACCTAAATCTGAATATGGCAGAATTTTTTAATGTTCAGTATATGCAATTTTTAGTTAGATCCATTGAGTTATCAAAATTTTCAAACAATGTGTCCAGGATTAAGGGCTCTTCAGATTTTGAATACGGAAAATTGTGCACATGAAACCCTCTCCTTCATCCGTTTTATGTTTACAATTCTGAAACTAAAACAGGTAATTATCAGCTATACTTATATTGAGAGATCACAAAGATTATGTCGCTATTGTTTATAAAATACTTTTAATGAAGTTGAAGATGAAAGGCATTTTATTGTTAGCTGTCTATTGTTTAACAAACAGCGAATTTTACTAACAGTATTTCATATATACTAGAAGTTTTTTTTTGCATAATTTTTTTAAATTTTACACGGGAATCAATTTTTTTTATGGCCCCGCCTACGGCGGGGCATTAAGTTTCACCCTTGTCCGTACGTAGGTCCGTACGTCCGAACGTACGTCCGAAATTTTCGTCAAAGATTTATCAGCTTGTGTATGCAGGAATGATTTGATATTTGGTCTGAGGCTTGTACCGTGTCTCCCCTTTTCAAGTCCGTCGCTCTGTTTGCCGACATGTCTGTATGGCGGGGCATCCGTGTCCCATGGACACATTTTCTTTATTTTTTATTTTATTTTTTTTTTTTTGCTCTTCACAAATAAACATTTACCAACTCTGATTCTTGGTAATTTTATTACAGAATGTTTTGAAATGAGAAACAAATGGAGACCAAAATTTATGATTTTCTTTGTAATATTTTGCTCATTGTTATATATGTCATCTTTGAAGAATAGGTTATTGAATGTGTCAGGCTCTGGTCCTATCCTTCATTGCCATAGCTGACCAGTAGTGGTCTATTTTTGTTTGTTGCATTATATGTCTTATCAATCATACTGTATTTTTGTCTCGCCTGCGACGAATGTCGCAGAAGCGAGACATAGCGATCCAATTTCTGTCGTCGTCGTCGTCGTCGTCGGCGTCAACAATTGCACAAGAGTTTCATAGGTTGAATAGAGTCATTTAATCTTTATAGAATTATGTCAAAATTGGACAGAAGCTAGATAATGGTCAGAAAATAACCTCTAGCTAAAAAAAATGGATTTTTTTTTCGTTTTTCCGCATTTTTTCCGTATTTGGAATTAGTTTTTTTAAATGTTAACCCACAAATTAAAGTTTTTTAGATGGTGAATAAAGTTATTAAATCTTGTTTGAATATCATAAAAACTGGTCAGAAGCTAGAAAATGTTGTGAATATTATCTCCAGATGAAAATTTTGAAATTTATTTTTTTTTCATTTTTCCGTATTTTTTCCGTATTTGGACTTGGAATGTTAACCCACATATTAAAGTATTTTAGAAGTTGAATAAAGTTATTAAATCTTATTGGAATTTATTGAAAAGTGGTCAAAGCTTAGATGATGGTCAGAAGATTATCTCCAGTTAAAAAGACTGGAAATTTTTTGGGGGGGTTTCCATATTTTTTGCGTATTTGGACTTAGTTTTTTGCTAAAAATTTCAATGCTAATCCACAAATAAAAGTTCTTAAGAAAGTGAATTAAGTGTTTGTGTCTTAACAGAATTTCATTAAAATTGGACACTGCTGCATGCAGTGTGCAGATATGTAACAAGCTGATGGAATTTTCATTGTGGTTCCAACTTCGGTAAATTTCCTGAAAATATCAAAGACCGATAATTTTTGAAATGTTTGCATATAATTTTGAAAACAAGGCAATTCTTTGATGCCAAGCATAATTTTGAACGCATAAGAAATAAAAAACAGGGTTCCAACATTGGTTAATTTCCTGGAACTGTACATGGTTTTTGAGTGAATTTGAAATAAACAAACATTTTAATGAATAAAATTGCAAAAATTTTTGATTCCAATTTTTGGTAAATTTCGTGGAACTCTCATAGACCAATTAGTTTTTGGAATTCTACCTAGCAACCATACTTTTTTTAAAATATATTGATGAAAACAGCAATTTTCAATAATGGAATTGCAAAAATATTTGATTCCAATTTTGGTAAATTTCCTGAAACTCTTCAAGACTTGCAATTTTTAGATATTTCTTAGCAACCATGGTTTTTGAGTGAATTTGAAATAAACAAACATTTTAATGAATAAAATGGCAAAAATTTGTTATTCCAATATTTGGTAAATTTCCTAGAATTCTCTTAGACCAATTAATTTTTTGGAATTCTACCTAGCAACCATACCTTTTTAAAAATATATTGATGAAAAACAGTAATTTTTAATAATGGAACTGCAAAAATATTTTATTCCAACATCGGTTAATTTCCTGAAACTGTCCAAGACATGCAATTTTTTGAAATTCTTCTTAGCAACCATGGTTTTTGAGTGAATTTGAAATAAATAAACATTTAATGACTAAAATTGCAAAAAGTTGTGATTCCAATTTATGGTAAATTTCCTGGAACTCGATCTTAGACCTATTAATTTTTGGAATTCTACCTAGCAACCATACTGTTTTAAAAATATATTGATGAAAACAATAATTATCAATTATGGAATTGCAAAAATATTTGATTCCAATTTTGGTAAATTTCCTGAAACTCTTCAAGATCTGTTATTTTTTGGAATTTTTCCTAGCAACCACACCATTTTAAACACATTTTAGTGAAAACAGTCATTTTCAATACCTAAATTGCAAAAATATTTGATTCCAATTTTGGTAAATTCCTGAAACTCTTAAACACCAGTTATGTTTTGGAATACAGAAAGTATATAAACGCTAGTATTGTCCTTATTATAATGATACCTTACTGAGCAGGCGAGACACATGGTTCCGAGGAACCTTTACGAATTTTGTTGTATTATAATGGCCTTTATGGGTTCTTGATTAGTATAATAAATATTCTTATTCTTATATTTTATCTAAAGGGATTTTCTTTCAACAATTCTGTTTGTGGGTCTAAAAGGAGACTGTCAAAGTTCTAGTTTTCACTCTAGGTGAAAAATCTGTTCAAAATTCAACGCCAAAAATCTACACCCCTCCCCCCGAAAGTTAAATAGTGGTACTTTTCGTTATTTTACCAAATATTTTCATTTGAATAAAAAAAATATATGCATTTTGGAAGGTTTCCAAAACGAAAAAGAGTATCTAATAAAATTATAAGTAAAAGATTGGAATACCTTCAAATGATACATATATTTTTTACTATTTCATTGAAAATTTGTGGCTTAACGGTGTTTATTTTACATCGAAATTATCAGCAATATATTGTTTGAAAATTAAAATGATTGTAAAAACGAAGAAAGCAGTTTTAAGTAACATACACTGAACTCACACATACATTAAATATCGCTTCAATGTTATGAAAACTTGTTTGACACAACGATTTGTTGATGTGAACAAATGTATGGGTTGTTAATGTGTCGAGTACACCTACACTACACTGCGTTGATCGCAGTGAGCAGAAGGCCTAAGTATTCATTATGAAAGTAAAATTACACCCAATACAGTGTCAAGCATATTACAAAAACACCTTTTCAGCACTACTATGCAAAATTATTTGATCGAGATGCAAGAAAGACGTTGTAAACAGTGACCGTCAATAACGTCCCTAAATCTTGACGCGACGTCAACATAAAAACGGCACTTTTTTTACTGTCTTGCTTGTGTTCGAGCTTTAATATTTCTCTTAAGTGAACGGTACCCCCAGTAATGCTGCGTATTAAAAGATTGCGCTTTTGCTCAAGAATATTATGTTAATTTTTGGT
>MJUU01042120.1:34766-44924 GCA_002080025.1 Modiolus philippinarum | reverse complement strand
AAATTCATCTCCTCTGAAAATATGGAACAAATTCCTTGAGACCCTCTTTTCTTACAATGAAACTATGGAGCTCGTTAAAAGCAAATATGGGTTAGTAATTTATTTAGAAGCATATTGTCAGGTGAGCAGTACAGACTCAGCTTCTGAGTCTCTTGTTTGTTAGATTTATTTTCTGAAATATTAGTGGGTATGGTTAAAATTTGTCTTATATTTGTGGCAGCAATAACTTAAAAACACACATATCAATTTGACTATGAAATGCATACAAATTTATTAAAAATCATGTTATTTTAAGTACAATTTATTCATGTGTTTTATAATGAGATCGTGTCCTTACGGTAACCATTTCAGTGTGTTCTATTGTATGTATATGTCCATTCGCTGAATTCAGCTTTTTACAACAGAAGATATTTTTGAATCGTTTTTTCACTGCTGGTAATTGTAAGGCATAAATAATTGGATCCAGTAGACTATTCATGAAGGCTAATCCTGCTGTATAGAGTAATATCACTCCTTTGTCTGAGTTTGTAACATGGTCTAACCTCCCTTCTACTACCAACATCACTAAGATACCTGAAATTAAAAATCATTTCTTATAAAGCAAGTTTGTTAAAAAAAAAATAGAGGCTCACACGAGCCTGTATCTCTCACCTGGGTACTCAGGTCTTATAAGATTTCCTCTCTTGGTCCAATGCTTACAATCAGCCATAAATATCACCTATGGTAGAAAGCCATCATCTTGGCTGGCCATCTTGGATATAATATAACCAGTATTTGATTCACTAGTTGATCTACCGATAATTACAAGTGTTATATGTTTGAGATACATACACACAAGAGATCCTGTCTCCTTAGTAGTATATTTTCCTACCTTCCTTTTATAAATGTACTTTATAGAGAATCTTCACAGTATTTCAATACAGTTAATGGAAACAGACTGTGATCTGTAATTCATTCTCAGTAAGAACCATCGTTTTTCTAAATGATTACAACTGTTTTACTTCTTTGTCATTTAATTATCAAAATGAAAACTTACAAGTAATCCAAATTCAATTACTGCATGTGTGGTGAATGTTTCCTCTTAAATTGATATAGTAAATCAGTTAGGAGTTTTATTTGATAAAATAAAGGATGAATTAGCTTGCAAAAGTGTTGTTTATTACAGACATTGTATTTATTTTATGACACAATCTATGACACGTCATCATCCTGATGTTGAATACTTCTTCTAAAACTGTTATCCATGTTGCATTTGTTTAGAACAATCTTTTAATATTTTTTTTTAACAACTCCCATTTGAAATGAATTATGTAACTGCCTCTGTTTAGCTCCATATATAATTAGAATATTCTTGCATGTAAGAAAAAAAAACAAAAATTGTTTCTTGATTTCAAATACATATAGCTTTTAGGTGTCTGTAGGGTATTAATTTCCTTTTATGCGAGATTTTTTGTGTGTAAAAACAAGTGCTTTATTTTTGCATGAAAACTTACCCTGCAGATACCTTAATAGTTCATTAAAAATTATCATGTGAATCATTTTGGGTCTTAGAAATTAGAAAATGGATATTTCTCTGATATGAACCAACTAGATAAGGCATTCTTTCTAACAAACAAATTCAACAAAAATGTTCATCTCAGTGTGCAAAAAGTTCTGATGCATTTTAATGGATAAAATCAGAAAAGTTAAAAAATCTGACAAAAGTAAAAACAATTTTCATGTAATGCACCTTAACATATTGCTGTATTTATTTGATCTGGTTGGGTGGGACTTAAATGAAACTGTATGATTAACATTTATTGTATCTTCAGCGTCTACCGTTGAACTGTTTACTGTGAAAGTGCTTTTATTCCTGGACACCAATTTTCGTGGTTTTCATAAGTAGCACTATTTCGTAGGTACTTAAATTTGTGGTTTCGGGTTTTATGCATTACATTATTAGAAAAAAAAAGTTTTTCATTTGGGACTTAATTTTGTGGTTTTAGTGAACCACAAAGTTCACGAAAATTGGAACCCCACAAACAATTGTACTTTCACAGTACAATGTACAATGTATATGCTTATTACTAATTATAAGTTGTTCAGAATGATACATACTGGAAGTCCCATTCTATTTTATGAAGGGTTAATTATTTTCAAATAGAGTTCCCTACCTTTAAACCATATACTTTCTTATTTCTTGTGATTAGTTGAATATGGAATTTTCAGGTTAACCGATACCGTTCTATTTTTATATAAAAAGTGTCCGTATGGAGGGTTATCCCCATAATGAGTGAACGTGTGAACCTGACATGAATGCAGTACAGTACCAGTTTTCCCTCAAGTTTATATCATAAAAACCAAAAAAGTGCTCCTAACTCAAATTAGTCCTGTATTGATTGATACAAACTGTAGGAAGTTTAGATGGATGGTATCCCCTCCCAACCCTCAGCTACTGCGAGAAAACTTCATATCCCAACTCTTAGACCATATATATCCTTATTACTCATGATTAGATGAGTTGATTGTCATTGAAAGTTTCTTGTGATAATCCGAAACCCTACCATTTTAATATACTAAACTGTGGGGAAAACGGTTTTATAATACCCCACCCCTAAACCAGATATACTCATGATAAGATAACTTGATTGTCAGTGTGATCTTGACCCTTACCATTTTAATGATTATAGTAAATGCTTGATTACTAACTCTATTGAAAACAAGGGTGATGAGCAGGAAAAAGGGAAATTGTATTGATATTTTTACTCCTAGACACAAGGTTATTATGAGGAATATCCCAGTGCTGCTATCACTGTATCTGATTACATTGTTAATAATATTCCTATTAGGACATTCCTATTAGGACATTAGGACAAAGAGAATTAAATACTCCTGTGAGCCTCTAGTTTATTTTCCAATCTTAATGTTTGATTTTGCTTGCTGTCATTCATTTTTATACCCCGCTTTAGCTGAGGTA
The DNA here is from genome assembly GCA_002080025.1 of Modiolus philippinarum. NCBI lineage: Eukaryota > Metazoa > Mollusca > Bivalvia > Mytilida > Modiolidae > Modiolus > Modiolus philippinarum. The sequence continues at coordinate 41,968 of MJUU01042120.1, read as the reverse complement.
TATAGTGATCATGATGTCAGTTCGTCTGTTCTTCCGTCTGTTGGTTCGTCCATCCGCCATGAGGGTACACACTTTGTGGCATTAACTCCTCCTAGACCACTTGGTGAAATTTAATGAAACTCACAGAATCACAAGTACATATTGCCATTTTGCAGCAACTATTTTAAAATTTGATTTGATTTGATTTCTTTTTTTTTGTTGTAAATTTTATCCTGGAATCAAAGGGGAGGGATGTGGGGTATATATTCACCACTTGTGGTTTGTTTAATTCCCAATATTTACCTCCCTTTGGAGGAGGTGTATCTTCGGGACACCTGCAGACTTCCATTTTAAAATGAACGATAAAGTTAGAGGTGTCCGAAGATGGAAGGGATTTTCCATATCGGGTCACAATATCGGACGTTGTGGATACAATACACCCATTCCAAATAATTTATATTATCATTTGGGAAAAAAAGACAACTTTATAAATCTCTGGCTGACACATTTCTTTTAGAAATTAAGGGATTCCAATATGTTACTCAGATCACTCGATCTTCTTCAATAGGCATTAGAAGTGAAATTACGAGTATTTCGAACTTACACCTCGTAAAAAGGGACGCAAATCTGTTGAAACATACAATTTATGTCCTGCATCCCGGATTCCCAAAAGAGGGAATTGAGGAGCTCTGCTAACAGTTTTTTTGGTTTGGGAAGTATTTTATTGATCTAACCATGTCCAGCAAACCACTTACTGTGAGATCTTACTTTGGCCACACTTTCTTTTTTGACCACGCTTGTCCAGAATTACACTCTGAAAGTTTGCTTTCACAATACATATTAAAAATGTAGATAAAAATGTTTAATTCTTACCTGTTGGCAGCCACATGACTAAATATGTCCCTACTATTAGACTTATGGTCTTTGTAAATTTCCATGACAATCTGTCACCAGTATGGCTGTTTACTATTCTTTCTTGAGCAGCGATCTGGCGGGAATGCCTATATGCCACTTTAGAAATGTGACCATAGAGTATAAGCATCAAAATGACTGGTATGAAAAATAGTACTACAATCATTCTGAGATAATCTACATGTAATGTTCCGAAGAAACTGCAAAGCAGCTCATCTCCATTGGTTTCTTCAAAAGTGTTTTTCCAACCAAATATTGGCACAAGTCCAACTAACAACGCAAAAACCCAAACAGATATACATAGTGTTAGGAATGTAGAACGCTTACAGATTCTGTTATAGTGGAGAGGCTTTATTATTTTGATGTAACGGTCTATTGTCATCGCTAGCAAATGAAAGCCAGAAGAAATGGCCACTGTTAATAAAAATCCATATCTAAATCGGCACTCGGTAGAATTCTGGAAGTTTATCATGTTATATGCAGTATTATAAAGCACCAAAATTCCAGTTAAGGAGTCAGCTAAGCCAAGACTAATAAGAAATACATCAGCTGTGTTCGTTATTTCTGTTTTCTTTCTTAAAGTATCCATTACTAGAAAGTTCAGTAAGAGAATCATTATACCGAGACCAAATGTTAAAATGTTGATGATTAAAAATGATGGTGTTATTCCATAGCCATTAAGAACATAAAATAATATTTGTTCAGAATTATCTGTTTGGTTCATTATGTTCAACTAAGCACCATATTGGTTTCCTTTATGTATCTATACTTTGGCCAGAACTCTTGCTGCTCAGTGTTTGAACATAGCTTGTAAACTGGTAGATTGCTTTTTGATTGCCAACATGCAAGACATGGAATATGACGTATTATTATAAATATCCAATTAACAGGACGTAGAATAATAGTTTTTCATCCTTACTTCGTATACAATTAAAGACATGTTGAGTCTCTCAAATTCATCAATAAATGTATTGAATGTTCGGCTTCTATATGTTTTGTAATAGTTATATTGTATTCTAATATAGTTCAATGTTTGGGAATTGTCCTTTGTTAGCAGTGAAATTTCATTAATCTTTAATTAGTATATTTTATTATCATTGATTCAAACTACAACAAGTGGATAATTAATTGTTTATAACATCTTGTTCAGTGGGTGGATGAAATTTATTCTCTATGAAAATATTTTATTGAAATACATGATTCATTAAAATATATGATTAATTTTACGTAACCTGCATCCATTGCAGGATGGACACATCAGGATTGCCATCCGTCCGTCTCTCTGTCAGGATTATTAAATCATTATCAACATCTCCCTCAAACTGCTTGGTACATTTCAACCAAACTTAAAGTATGCCTGTGCATGATGCATTTTTTTTTGTTTGTTTTTTATGCCCCACCACGTCCCAATGTTAAGTTTTGCATTTAGGTCCATATATTAGTCACCCCTGATAATATTTTAATAATATTACATCAATACATGCAACTTGAGTAGTATCACCAGATACACCAACAATTAGGGATCCCATGACCTATATTTTATGCTTTAGTGACTTTTGTTAAATTTTGCGTATAAGTCCATTTCTCAACAACTACCCATCATACCATTATGATGTTTCATCAAATTAATTGCCTTGATAAGTACTACCCAAATCATTGACAATTAATTGGCTTTGACCTTTATTTTACGCTTGAGTGGCTTTCATTAAATTTTGCATTAAAAGTTCATTTCTCTACAACTAAACATACTAACACAATGATATTGTATCAAATTAATTGCCTTGATGAGTACTATCCATATCATGAACAATTAGGTGTTTTTGACCTACATTTTATGGTTGAATGACTTTTGTAAAATTTATGTCTTTAAGTCCATATCTAAACAATTACACAACATATTACTTTGATGTTTCATGAATTTTTTCTTCTGGGTAAGAGTTACCAGATTGTTGAACCATTGTGATAGCTTTGACTTACATTTTATGCTTGAATGACTTAATAAAATTTTTGCATGGAGGGCCATTTTTTAACAATTGCACATGATTGACTAGGGTTATATATTGCAAATAATTTAACGGTGGGGCATCTGTGTCTTAAAGACACATTCTCTAGTTTAGAACCTTTTTTTTTTCAAGATTCCTTTCTCAATTATTGCATTATGTGATTTTAACTTATTGAAATCTCAAAAGAAAACCTCCAACCAAACTTCCAATATATATATTGCATGTGTTCTCTGGAACACCCATGCATTTTTATACCCCGCCACACAAAGTGGCGAGGTATTATGTGATACCCTCAGTCGTGTGTCCATCTGTCCATCTGTCTGTCTGCCTGTCTTTCCATCCGTCTGTCTGTCTGTCCGTCCGTCTGATAACTTGTGAACGAAATAACACAAGGTCTTCAAACTTGGTATGCAACTTGTTTACCACAAAACTCAGGTCAAGTTTGATTTTGGGTTCCAAGGTCCAAGGGGTTCTAGAGTTATGCCCCTTTAAACTTTGAAATTTTGCGAATTTTAGGGTTTCTGACTGATAACTTGTGAATGAAATAACACCAGGTCTTCAAACTTGGTATGTAAATTGTTTACCACAAAACTCAGGCCAAGTATAATTTTGGGTTCAGCGGTACACATCGTTCTGGAGTTATGCCCCTTTTAACTTAGAAATTTTGTGAAACCTGGTGGGGTATCATGTAATCCACCATTACTATTTTCAGATATAGAACTTATTTAAGTACCCCTACTGAAAAATGGCATTTTTTGTCATTTTTTTAGTTTAAGGTTGCCATGGAAACATGCAGAGATGAGTCAAGTCAGCCATATTGTGTATACAGTGCACCCTCGTTTTTTTCGCCACCTTTGGGACCAGAGAAATTTTTGGTGATAAGTGAGGGTGGTGATATATCGAGGGAATAAATTACATAGAAACTATGCAACTTTTAAAAAATGTACCTTAAAAATGGTTGGGGATAAGTTGAGGGACCGCCATTAAAGAGGGGCGGTATAATGAGGGAGCACTGTACATATAGAGTGGTCAGCCCTCTTTGCTATCATGTATGAATGGCATGAGAAGTCCTTGGTCTCTAACAGGAGGATCAGATTTTGATAGCCCCTGGGGAGCAAAAATGCCGATTTCAGCACTTTTTTCATTCAGCTTGGTGTCAAAAATTCAAAAAAAAAATTTTTTAAATTATTTATTATAGTCTTGCACATTTGATTTTGAAGTACATTCTTGGTCACATCAGATGGACACATTTGTGATGTAGGGCGGACAATCAACAACTGGTAAATATAACTACCAGAACTTGGATATGGTCTATTGGATTTACTTTTGCAGGGGAATCATATGTGTCTTGGAAACACAAATATCACACACAGTTTTAAACCTTTTTGTGGGGGGCATTTCATTTTATAATTTTTCAATCAAATACAGAAAAAAGAGACAGTTATTTTTATTTTATAGGATGTGACAGAATCCCTAGACCCAGCACTCAGACCAGTACTGTTACGGGAAACTTTTCAAAGAGGTGGTCATACTGTTATCAAACTTGGAGATACAGAAATAGAATTTAATGAAAATTTCAGGTGAGATCTTTTAAATGTTCCAAATTTAAAAGAGAAAAGGTCTCTTTTAGAGTTGCTTTCATCTATCTATATCCAGCTCGCCTCATGAAGTGAGGAGGGTTTATGTGATACCCCTAGCGTCGTCCACGTCCGGTAAGGAAGAATGGTTAAAGTCCATTGCTGCATACTGACAAGTCCCACACCAACCATACTGGTATGCATGATGCATTTTGGGATGACAACAACAATGCATGCTTCGGATGCTGTCTGTGACCCACATTTCACACATGAGCGACTTGGTTAGGAAGAATGGTTAAAGTCCATTCCTACTTACTGACAAGTCCAACATCAACCATATTGGTATGTATGATGCATTTTGGGATGACTAACAATGCATGCTGCGGATGCTGTATTTGACCCATATGTCACACATGAGCAACTTGGTTAAGAAGAATGGTTAAGGTCCATTCTAAGGTCCATTCTTGCTTACTGACATGTCCCACATCAACCATATTGGTATGCATGATGCATTTTGGGATGACAGCTGCAGTGAATGCTTTGGATGCAGTCTGTGAACTGCATTTTATGCATGAATGAATCTGTTAAAAAGAATGATGATAGTCCATTCCTTTTAACTGACATGTTTTAACATGTGACAATGCTGTGCAACGAGGTGAGCTTAGCAGGCTGTGGCTGTTTTTTATGTTTATACCCCCAGCTTTAATATGTATATAATGATCATGGTGTTCGTCTGTCAGTTAGTCCGTCCGTCTGTCCGTCCGTCTGTCCGTCCGTCCCTCCATCCATTCACCATAGGGGTACACACTTTGTGGTGACAACTCTCCTAGACCGCTATGTGAAATTCAATGAAACTTTCACAGAATGTTCAGTACATATTGCCATTGCGACCATCTATTTAAAATTTGATTTGATTTGATTTTTGTCTCGCCCGCAACGAAAGGCGCGGAAAGCGAGACATATGCGTACAAAGTATGACGGTTGCGGCGATGTTCATGTTAAAGTTTTGTGATTAGGTCATTTTCTCAGTAACTATAAGTGGTAGGTCAATGATATTTTGGTATATAGGTTGGCCTTGAGTAGTACATGACAGTCTGCTATATGTCTTTTGTCTGTGACCTCAATTTCTTGGTCTAATGAACATGTTAGGTTTTTGTGCTTAGTTAAGGTTCTCAGTAACTATAAGTGGTAGGTCAATGATATTTTGGTATATAGGTTGGCCTTGAGTAGTACATGACAGTCTGCTATATGTCTTTTGTCTGTGACCTCAATTTCTTGGTCTAATGAACATGTTAGGTTTTTGTGCTTAGTTTAGTTTTTCAGTAACTATAAGTGGTAGGTCAATGATATATGGTATGTAGGCTTGTCTTAGGTAGAACATGACAGTCTGTCGTATGGCTTTTGTCCTTGACCTCAATTTCATGGTCTAGTGAGCATGTTAAGTTTTTGTGATTAGGTCATTTTTTCAGTAACTACATGTGGTAGGTCAATGATATTTGGTATATAGGTTAGTCTTGAGTAGTACATGACAGTCTGTTATATGGCTCTTGTCTGTGACCTGAATTTCATAGTCCAATGAACATGTTAAGTTTTGTGCGTAGTTTAGTTTGTCAGTAACTATAAGTGGTTGGTCAATGATACATGGTATATAGGTTGGTCTTCAGTTATACATGATAGTCTGCTTATGGCTTTTGTCTTTGACCTCAATTTCACAGTCCAGTGATCATGTTAAGTTTCCCAGTATTTTTATGCCCCGCCACGAAGTGGAAGGGGCATATAGATTTACCCTTGTCCGTACGTCCCGATGTTAAGTTTTGCGTTTAGGTCCTTATTTTGGTAACCTCTTGTAATATTTTAATATTATTACATCAGTATATGCACCTTGGTTAGTACTACCAGATCACCAACAGTTAGGGATCCATGACCTACATTTTACACTTGAGTGACTTTTGTTAAATGTTTTATCAAATTAATCACCTTGATGAGTACTACCCAAATCATCAAAAATTAAGTGGCTTTGACCTATATTTTACGCTTGAGTGACTTTTGTTATCCCCCGCTTAGCGAAAGCGGGGGGATCATGTAATGCAGTCCGTACGTACGTACTTCTGTAGTGGCAAGGCATATCTCTGAAACCGCAACAGATAGAAACTTAAAATTTGGCATCATGGAAGAGTATATGACCCACTAGGGAATAGACCCCTAAAAATTGGAATTCGACCCCTTGGGGCCAAATTATGAGCGAAAAACAAATTTCGCGATATCCAATAAATGGAGATATCTCCAAAAGTGTTAAAGCTAGGATATTGGAACTTATGTCACTACTTATATTGCCTTTCCCAAGTTGAAAGAGGGTATCAAAATTTTGATCCCGCCCTTAGGGGCAATGCCCTAAGGGGTTAAAAAATGTCTAAAAATGATTGTCCAAGAACTCCTCCTACACCGTAGAAGATAGAAACATGAAATTAGGTACACTAGTAACACTTGGGGAGTTGTCTGTGCCAAAGGTTTCGGAATTTTGATTTTGGCCCGGGGGGTGGGGCTACACCCTAATATGTAAAATCTCAAAATATGGTAAGATCAGTTCATATCCCCACCCCTTAACCATATATATTTATATTCCACATTTAAAGACGAGTTACTTGGTCACCCCCGGGGGTCAGCCCCAACCCCCTCATTTAGAAAATTACAAGTTATCTCAAAAACAGTTGAGATCCCCACCCCTAAACCA
>MJUU01042120.1:11127-34319 GCA_002080025.1 Modiolus philippinarum | reverse complement strand
CCCCCTCCCTCATTTTGAAAATTATAATTTATCTAAAAAACAGTTGAGATCCCCACCCCTAAACCATATATATTCTTAGTGGGCATGACAAAACAAGTTTAGTGGTCATCCACGGGGGTCGGCCCCACATACATACATACATATTAATTTTATGTTTGTAGTTCACTGATGGTTTCAGCTAAGCAGAGTTTATTGAAGCAGAGTTTATTTCGCAGAAGATATAATCATTCAAAAATAATTATTAATATTTGTACATTTATATTCCATGTATATTGATTTATAGTATTAAGATAGCTTCAGTGATTCAAACTTGAAGGAAATATTTCTTAATTTACCAGGTTAGCACAAATAAATACATCAACATTCACTGTAAGCTCGTGATAACGGTCAAGGTCTGATTGTCAATGATACATGCGTTCACAAAAATTCGTGCATTTCGACTTTGCTGGGAGCGGGGGGATGTGCAGTCTCTGACTGCTGCGTTTCATTAAATTTTGCGTTTAAGTCCATTTCTCAACAACTATACATTATACAACAATGATGTTTCATCAAATTAATTGCCTTGATGAGTACTACCAAAATCATTGAGAAATAAGTGGCTGTGACCTATATTTTACGCTTGAGTGACTTTTATTAAATTTTGGGTTAAGGTCCATTTCTCATCAACTACACATCATACCACAATGATATTTCATCAAATTAATCACCTTGATGAGTACTACCTAAATCATCAAGAATTAAGTGGCTTTGACCTATATTTTACGCTTGAGTGACTTTTGTTAAATTTTGCATTTAAGTCCATTTCTCAACAACTAAACATGATATCACTATGGTGTTGCATCAAATAAATCACCTTGATGGGTGCTAGCCAAATCAAGGACAATTAGGTGTCTTTGACCTACATTTAATGCTTGAGTGACTTTCAGTAAATTTTGTGTTTAAACAACTTCACAACATACCATTATAATGTTTCATGAAATGACTCATCTTAGAGAGAAAACTACCAAATTCTTAGACAAATTCCTTGACTTTGACCTACATTTTTACACTTGAATGACTTGTTAAATTTTTGCATTAGGCCAATTTATTAGCAACTTGGTGGTTAATCAAATAAATCACCATAGTGAGTACTGCATAATTCATGGATAATTTTATAACCTGACCAATATTTTATGCTTCAGCGACTTTAGTTGGGTAATTTTTTTTTACGTCGATTACTTAACAAATATTTAATGAATAATCATCTGTAACAGTCATGAGAGTACTTCTGTATGATTCCATCCTAATTCAGTGACAGGGAACTAAATTCCAGTGATGATTGACTAAGGTTATCTACTGCAATAAATTTGTCGGCGGGGCCTCCGTGTTTTATAAACACATTTTCTAGTTTTATGTAAGGTCATTAATATTTGTTATGTGGGTTTGTCTTAAATGGAACATGACAGCCTGCCATTTGGCTTTAGCCCTTGACCTCATTTTCATGGTCAAGTGAACATGTTTGGTTTTTCATTATCTATCAGTTGTAGGTTACTGATTACAATATCATTTTGGTTTTCGGTGGTACATGAAAGTCTGCTATATTGCTTTTGTCAGTTACCCTAATTTCACAGTCTAGCGAACATGTGAAGTTTTCTGATTTAGTCAGTTTTAGTTTTCACATCAATTTTGCAACCAAGTAGGGATGGGCGAGACATCAATTTGGGTCCACAGTTGTTATTTTTGTTAATTTTTTTTTTATTTCTTGAAAAAATGTGGAAGTGGGGGTATATATATATATATATATATATATGTATTTGTGAGCTCTGCCTCATATGGATTAATAGATAGCTAGCACTTAATTAACACTTTGTCCACCAGTGACTTATATATCCGCTCTTCTACCTAAGACTGTATTGATGTGCACCACGGCCCTCCATACATTTCAATTGCAAACTTTTTGTGCATGTCCTGTACCCTAATGGCAAATGTCTACAGCAGTTATGAGTAGTAGTTTTTAAGACCACTTTTGTAGTAATAACAGCTGTTACAAGAGCTCTGGAAACAGAAAATCCAGAAAATCGTCAAAATTAAGGGAGGGTAGGCAACTTCAAAGATAATTCCGCTTGAGAAAAGAAGGTGACAATGCTCGAACTTCGGTTGCATAATGTAGAAAAATAATTGAGAATAACAGACATATCACAATTTTAGAAACAATCACCCGCAGAAATAAACTGCGCCTAAATTCAGGGAAAAATAAGGAAATTGAGTGATTTTGACACTACCAGCTTCCATATATTACTCTGTCATGAGCAATTCTTACGCTATTTATGTCAAAGATTCAGAAATGAAAGTGGTGTTACAGGCTTAGCTACTGGAGCGAAAAAAAGTCAGTTTGCCACCACTTCCGGTTCACTGGGACGACTTTAGTACGAAAAAAACGTCAAAAAACACCATTTTTAGGTGGGGGTGGGCTGTTGTAATGTTGTAACGTGTCAACAGATAATAATTAAAAAAACATGTCAACACAGACAGATGTCAAAAATTTCATCCACATTTTCTGACCTCCTAAAAATGACAGAAATTGATTCCCAAAATTTCCAAATCCCTGGTATCATATGATGGGTTGTGACAGCGTACACTTTCAAAAGAAGTCCTTGTGATGAGTCAGTTTGTTTCTCAGTAACTTAAAGTGGTAGGTGAATGATATTTGGTATTGGTGTATTGGTTGCACACTTCTATATGGCTTTTGTATGTGACCTTGATTTCAGGGTCCAGTGATCATGTTAAGTTTTTGTGATTAGTTCATTTTTGGCCGGGTTGCACGGAGTGCAAATCCGGGTTATAGTATGGTGAATGTCGGGCGGGCGGGCGGCGGGCGGGGAAAATGGGATACTGATTTTGTGAAATCAACTCCTCCTACAGTTTTCATCCTACATTTTTGAAACTTCACAAACTGTTTCTATATATATATTGTAGATGAGCAAGTCCCTTTTTGGAATTATTTTTAAAATTTTTTCCTATTTTTACAGACTTTGGAACTTAGTCATTTTTTATCTACATTTTCAACAAAGGGTACCTATTTTGTGAAATCAACTCCTCCTACAGTTTTCAACCTACATCTTTGAAACTTCACATAATGTTTCTATATATATTGTAGATGTGCACCTCCCTTTTTGGAATTATTTTGAATTTTTTTTCCTATTTTTACGGACTTTGGAACTTAGTCATTTTTTTATCACATTTTCAACAAAGGTACCTATTTTGTGAAATCGACTACTCCTACAGTTTTCATCTCTGACCTTTGAAACTTCACAGATTGTTTCTATATATTTTTAAAATGTGCACCTGACTTTATAGAATTATTTCCAATATTTTTCCTGGCCTTTTAACTTAGTCATTTTTTATCAATATTTTCAACATATTCTATACACATAGCCATTAGGGAACCTATAAAACAAGACTTTATAGCTTAAAACACCAAAACGCTACCCGGCCATTTGAGTCTTTGACCCATTTTCTCAGTAACTATTAGTGGTAGGTCAGTGGAATTTGGAATGAAGGTTGATCTGGGGTAGTACATGGCATCTTCCATTTGGCTTTTGTCATTGACCTTAATTTCATAGTCTATTGAGCATGTTAATTTTTCTGATTAGGCCAGTTTGTCAGTATACATTAGTTGTAGGTCAATGATATTTGGTATGTTGGTTATTCTTAGTCTGTACATGACAGTCTGTCATATGACTTTATGTCTATGATCTCAATTTCACATTCTAGTGAGAAGGTCTGGTTACTCATTATCTATCGATGGTAGGTCAATGATACTTAGTACATATGTATTTTAGCCTTGGGTAGTACATGACAGCCTTCTTTATGGCTTTTGTTTTAGACCTCAGTTTCAGGGTCTAGTGAGCATGTCTGGTTTCTCATTGTGAATTTTGGTATGTCAATGGTACTTGTAGTTGTGGTTGGTCTTAATTAGTACATGAAAGTCTGCTATATAGCTTTTGTAAGTAACCCAAATTTCACAGTCTAGTTTACATCTGAAGTTTTTCTGATTTGGTTAAGTTTGTTTTTTCACATCAATTTAGTGGCCAAGCAGGGACAGGCGAGACCTGTTTGGATCCATACTTGTTTAGGTCCATTTTCTAAAAATGTTTTAAGATTCCCTGCAATCTTTGCACATGGGATGAATAACTCTAATTATACCGCACCAATTTTTCCTTCTCCACTTCACAGGTATATAGGCAAATATCCCAGTAAGAAATTCATCACGAGACATTTTGTATCAGTTAGGTCAGTGAAAGGCTTTTAATTTTGCTGTTAGTGTTAGTGTCAATTCAATAAATGTGTCCCCACCTGACTTTCTTGACCAGTTCAAATGATGTGATGGGAGGCCTATTCCTAGTAGGTTTCTATATTAATAATTGACAGTTCCTTTGTTAAAAGTTGACAAATGCTACATAGTGTCTGGATGTACACAATGGTCAGTCTATCGATGACAATGTGTTTTCTTGAACATGGAAACTGGTCACAAACTCTCGGTATGGACAGATTTATTGAATCTGTTCTAGTTTTATTGAAGTATTGAATATTGAAACATAAATTTAAATTACCTTTTACTTTCCAGTTACTCAACAGCCAGTACGGCAATATATAACTGTTTAATTATTTATATGTTTTCTCATTATCCAGTCATCAAGTTTTGAATGCTATCATTCAAGTCGTCCATATTATTACTTTTATAAGCTGAAAATATTATTGAATTTCACTGAATTTTTAAAGTTTTGCCATTATTTAAAATTTTGTACCAGATGAAATTTCACACAGATCTTCAGAATTCTTCATGGTTTATACATGTAGTGTGTGAAAAATTCATAGGGACCATCAGTTATAAAATTTGTTGTATCATATCTCCTCTGTCTAGAGGTTTTAAAATGCATTTCTACCTTAATTTATAAAAAAAACAAACAAAACACAACAAAGGTTTGACAGAATTGCTCTACATGATATTGATCAATGCTAAATACATAAAATTTAGAATGTTCAACTTTTGAAAAGCAGCATTCTACAACTTTATTAACACTACAAAATGTCTTTTGTTCTCAATCCTTGAAAATTACCTGGAAGAAATAAATGAATTCCCAGTAACAGACCATAATGAACCTTGGTCCAGTGCACATCAGCCATTAGGGCATACTATGAAGAGACAATATCTGTCACCCATTTTTGTGGAGCCATGGACTAAAGGTTAGACGTAGGTATGGTGATTCCAGCAGCAGCGGCATAAACAAATATTTAAGTTTTTTCTTGTGTCTCATCAACCACTCATGGTAGCCCATTGATATTTGGTATGCAGTTGCATTACCATCAGTGTAGGGTTTTATGTCTATCCCTCACAGTCATGCTCCACTGACTTTTTGTCAAATGTTTTAAGTTTTTCTTGCATCTGTTTCACAACAACCACTAATGGTAGCCCATTGATATTTTATATGCAGTTGCATTAGCATCAGTGCATATCAATACTAATGGAGTTTTACGTCTATGCCCTCACAGTCACCCTCCACTGACTTTTAAATTTTGAATTGTATAATACTTTTCATCCTAGCCACTTGATATTTGACATTCAGTTGTGTCATGAGGATTACATATTCATTTCATATTCAGTTGGTGGCATAGGTGTTAACCTAAGAAGGACTATGTGGGAGATCTCCCTCATAACTGTTTTTGTTTGTGGGAGATTTTGCGAGACCTTAAAAGACATTTTTTGTAATTTTCCTGGTGATAAAAGGATAGCATCAAAAGAAAAATTAGTAATTAGCTAATGCCTTTAGAAGACTAATTATCTAAAACAACATAATTTACATCTTTGGATGGCTTCTATTGTAATATTGTGTAAATTATGCTTGTTTTCAGTATATATAAAGCAGTAAAATAAGCATTTTTGTATGAAAACAACAATTTTTTTCTGAAAATATTGTATTATTTTGCAGATGTGGGAGATTGTGGGAGACTTTTTCTCTTTGTGGGAGATTTTGGTCTCCCACGAGGGAGAACCTTCTCAAGTGGGAGATTTGATGAGTTAGTGGGAGTCTCCCTCGCAATGTTGGAGGGTTAACAGGTATGGTTGGTGACCTTGACCCCTCAGGCACGCATGAATGATCACATCAAAACTTAAGCAAGCCCAGGGGGGGTACTCCAAATTTTTTCCCGTACCTAGGCTGGTACTATTTTTTTGGATGTAAATTTCCGAATTTTGCTATTTTTTTTGGGTTCAAGAAATTCCAAGCTATTTTTTCAGGGTTAGAAAAATTACTAGCTATTTTTTGGGGTATTAATAATTGTAAGATATTTTTTGGGGGTAGGCAAATATGTGATATTTTTGGGTGTTTTGTTTGCATAGAAAATCAAGAAATATGCTATGGATAAACACATGGGGTTTACTCAAATGATAAAGTCAACTGATTTGTCAGCACAACACTGATTACATTGATCTAGTAATTAATTTCATAAGATGTTGAACTGAGGAAACTTTTAAATTTTGCCAATGTTATTCCGCTTTTCTTTTTTTTATGTAAAAATGCAGCAGGTATATTTTTTATGGGTTATTTTTCTAACATATTTTTTTGGGTCACTTATTTAAGCAACTATTTTTTGGGGGGTGATTTGAAAAAGAACTATTTTTTTTGGGGTAGTTTGAAAAAAGTACTATTTTTGGGGGTTAAAATTTTTTTTCTGGTGACCAGCCTAGGTACAGATGATAATAGAGAGTACCCCCCCCCCACTCCCCCCCTGGGTAAGCAAGTGGGTTATGGGCATAGTTATGACTGCTGCTATAGATAAATGTGCAGATTTAAGCGACACATGGTGCAGGCGAGACATATCCTGTGTCATCAGTTTATTGATAAAAGGTATCCAAAACTAATAAAGACATTGTTTATTTCAGGTTATATATGACAACATCCATGTCCAACCCTCACTATTTACCTGCTGTATATATACAAGTTAACATTATTAACTTTACTGTGACATTTGAGGGTCTACAGGAGCAGTTGTTATCTGCTGTTGTAAGACAGGTATGTACATTATAACCAGGGTGATGCTAACATCTAAGAGTTTCTGATGATACTCTATACCAGTTTTCAACACAATGGTACAATTGTATGTAAATCATCACTAGTGAATTGAAATATATAGTTAAGGATTTTGGCAGTGGCTGTATTCTTAAATAATTCAACCTTAGAGTTTTGATTATATCCCCTAGCTAGTCTTAAGACAGACCAAGTAATTATCAGATCTCACTTGCTGTCAAGGCAGATTTTCGGGATCATTATCGTAATATATTTGCAATTCTTCAATGAACATACCTATATTCCTCTTGTAACAGCTATAACAAATGCTTGTCTATTAATTAAACAATCAAAGTCCCATCGAATGATATTGTTGACCAATTTGTCATCAATGGAGTATCAAGGTTTACCCCTGCAGGAAATACAAATTGCTATACTGTGGAAGTACTTTTATTCATGGACATCAATTTGGTGGTATTCATAAATATCACTATTTTGTGGGCACTTGATTTCATGGTTTCGAATTCTGTTTTAGCCAACCACAAAATGCACGAAAATTGGAACCCCATGAACAATAGTACTTTTACAATATACTTCTCTGATTATTTGATTACAGAAGACAGGTGTTTTGAGGGTGTTTTTATGGGATTGGGTTTGTGACTTTTTAGCTCACCTCAAGAAGTAATGGGGGGCTTATGTGATACCCCTAGCGTCCGTGTCAGTGTCAGTGTTGGCATCCTGTTAGGAAGAATGGTTAAGGTCCATTCCTGCTTACTGACATGTCCCACATCAAGCATATTGGTATGCCTGATGCATTTTTGGATGGCGACTTGAATGCATGCTTCGGATGATGTCTCTGACCTACATTTTATGCATGAGCGACTTAGGTATAATGGTTAAAGTCAATTCCCGCTTACTGACATGTCCCACATCAACCATATTGGTATATATGATGCATTTTGGGATGACAACAACAATGCATGCTTCAGATGCTGTCTGTGACCTACATTTTACACATTAGCAACTTGGTTAGGTAGAATGGTTAAAGTCCATTCCCGGTTACTGATACGTCCCACATCAACCATATTTGGTATGCATGATGCATTTTGAGATGACAACAAGAATGCATGCTTCGGATGCTGTCTGTGACCTACATATTACGCATGAGCGACTTGGTTAGGTAGAATGGTTAAAGTCCATTCCAGCTTACCGACATATCTCACATCAACCATATTGGTATATATGATGCATAACAATGCATGCTTCAGATGCTGTCTGTGACCTACATTTTATGCATTAGCGACTTGGTTAGGAAGAATGGTTAAAGTCCATTCCTGCTTACTGGCATGTCCCACATCAACCATATTGGTAGGTATGATTCATCTTTGGGATGACAACAACAATGCATGTGTAGGATGCTGATTGTGACCTACATTTTATGCATGAGCGACTTGATTAGGTAGAATGATTAAAGTCCATTCCCATTTACTGACATGTTCCACATCAGCCATAGTGGTATGTTTGATGCATTTTGGGATGACAGCTGCAGTGAATGCTTTGGATGCAGTCATTGATCTACATTTTATGCATGAATGAATCTATTAAAAAAGAATGATTATAGTCCATTCCTGTTTACTGACATGTTTTAACATGTGACAATGCTGCACAACGAGGTTAGTTTAGCAGGCTTTGGCTGCTTCCTATGTTTTAAAGGAATGATTTTTATATTTCTGTATGAATTGGTAATGCTAAACAAGACACAGTTTGTTTGATTCAAGTTTATTATTTTTTTAATCTGCCTGATTATCTGTGCAAAATTTTAGAAAAATTAAATTGAAAATCTGGTCATGCAAACTGATCTTTAAACTTTGGTATTATAACTTTCAAATATCAAATGATATTTACAATTTGTTAGTTCTATAGTAAATAGGTTAATCATGCATGAACATTTTCAATATTATACTTTTTAGCAGTAATTATGTTTTTACAGGTATGTCAGAATGACATTGTATATCCATAAAATTCATTAAAAATTTCCTCTTTAGGATTAAGGATCTATTAATTTCAGTAATGGTGAAACAGATCATTTATAATAGACAGTTCTGAAATCGTAGTCCCTGGAGGGCCTTAACTCACTGGATACTTCCTTTTTCAACTAATATAAATGTCAGCCTGATTATTGTCTTTGAAATTAATAGAGTTTATGTTAACTCAAAAAACGATAAATTTAGATGAACTTTTATTTCAGGACAGTTTATTATAATGTTTATTAAAATATATCCCTGTTTTAGAACAGTTAATGAAAATTCTTCATATCAACTTGAAGATGTTAAATTTATATAATTCTTTATTGAAACTTATTTTGGAAACAATTAAAAATATTTGTTATAACAGTACAACAATATAAATAACATTTCTAATACAGGAATGTTAAAAAAACTAGTTATGGGATCCCCAAAACAACTACTAAAGTGATTGCTAAAAACATGCCAACACCAGTTGAATCCCCCATGCAACTACTAAAGGGATACTAAATTAACTTCCAATGGTATACTCCAAACAACAATTATGGCCAATGCACTATGGCCATGGTCTTTTTTCCAATCAATTTTTAAAATTCACTCTTCTTAAGTGAAAAAAATGCTGAAGTCAATTCTTTTCACTTGACCAACAGCAGAACTTAGGTTGTGGATTGTTGAACCAATCTTACAGTTTTACATCTCAAGTTGTTGCTGTCAAACCGTAAAATTAGTTCAGCGATTTAAAAGTTGATACTCACCTCTGGATATCTTCTTAAACTTTATTGTAGATGTATTGAAGAAAACTGCCTTTATAACGCATAGAATTTTTCTTAGGATGGGTAAATTCTTAATTTAACTTTTGGAAATATTCTGCATCAATTTTGATTATCTTTGATACAAACACAAACATAATCTTATAATGTCATTTCTGGCACATTTTTATATTTTGTATATGAACTTTTGCCATGAAGATAATTTTTGGGAGGAAAATGTGAAAGTTCTAATTAATTAAGGGGAAATAATTATATCACATTTATGATCTCCCTTGGTAATTATGTCTCCCCCTCTCAAGGGGGAGACATATTGTTTTTGTCTTTTCCATCTGTTGTCTGTCAGTCTGTCCGTCCATCCTTCACAAAATTTGTGGATGCCATTTCTCCTACATCTAACATCAGATTTCAACCAAACTTCACAGGATTGTTGACCATCATGCCTAGTTGTGCATATCTTCTCGCCAGATTGATCAGCTAATTTTATGGGAGTTATGCCCCTTTTTGACTTAGAATTTTGCAAAATTAAGTTTGTGGACGACAATTCTCCTACATCTTTCATATTATTTCAACCAAACTTCACAGGATTGTTGACCATCAAGCGTAGTTATGCATATCGTCTCGCCAGATTGATAGGCTAATTTTTGTCTCGCCGCGACTAAAGGTGCGGAAAGCGAGACATATGCGTACAAAGTATGACGGCGAGGGCGGCGGCGTAAACTTTCATGTTAAGTTTTTGTGATTAGGTCACTTTCTCAGTAACTATAAGTGGTAGGTCAATGATATTTGGTATATAGGTTGGTCTTGAGTAGTACATGACAGTCTGCTATATGGCTTTTGTCTGTGACCTCAATTTCACGGTCCAATGAACATGTTAAGTTTTTGTGCTTAGTTTAGTTTCTCAGTAACTATAAGTGGTAGGTCAATGGTATTTGGTATGTAAGTTGGTCTTACTTAGTACATGACAGTATGTCATATGGCTTTTGTCCTTGACCTCAATTTCAGGGTCTAGTGAGCATGTTAATTTTTTGTGATTAGGTCATTTTCTCAGTAACTATAAGTGGTAGGTGAATGATATTTGGTATATAGGTTGGTCTTGAGTAGTACATGACAGTCTGCTTTATGGCTTTTGCATGTGACCTCAATTTCACGGTCCAATGAACATGTTAAGTTTGTGTGCTTAGTTTAGTTTCTCAGTTAGACAGTAACTATAAGTGGTAGGTCAATGGTATTTGATATGTAAAGTGGTCTTAGGTAGTACATGACAGTATGTCATATGGCTTTTGTCCTTGACCTCAATTTCAGGGTCTAGTGAGCATGTTAAGTTTTTGTGATAAGGTCATTTTCTCAGTAACTATAAGTGGTAGGTGAATGATATTTGGTATATAGGTTGGTCTTGAGTAGTATATGGGAGTCTGCTATATGGCTTTTGTCTGTGACCTCAATTTCACAGTCCAATGAACATGTTAAGTTTTTTTTGTGCTTAGTTCAGTTTCTCAGTAACTGTAAGTGGTAGGTCAATGATATATGGTATGTAGGATGGTCTTAGGTAGTTCATGACAGTCTGTCATATGGCTTTTGTCCTTGACCTCAATTTCACGGTCTAGTGAGCATATTAAGTTTTTGTGATTAGGTAATTTTCTCAGTAACTATAAGTGGTAGGTCAATGATATTTGGTTTATATGTTGGTCTTGCATAGTACATGACAGTCTGCTATATGGCTTTTGTCTGTGACCTCAATTTCATGGTCCAGTGATCATTTTAAGTTTCCTAGTATCTATTAATGTAAGTTCAATAATATTTGGCATTTGGGTTTGTCTTGGATGGAAGATGACAGCCTGCTATTTGGCTTCAGCCCTGGACTCATGTTCACAGTCTAGTGAACATGTTTGGTTTTTAGCTCACCTGACCCGAAGGGTCAGTGTGAGCTATTGCCATCACTTGGCGTCCGTCGTCCGTCGTCCGTCCGTCCGTACGTCCGTCCGTCCGTTAAACTTTTCACATATTCATCTTCTCCTCTGAAACCACTGAAGCAAATTCAACCAAACTTTACAGGAATGATGNCTGATTTAGGCAGTTTGAGTTTTCACATCAATTTTGCGATCAAGCAGGGACAGGTGAGACATCAATTTGGGTCCACACTTGTTGTGAATGCATAGTTGCCAACCTCTGACAATGAAAAATCATGTCATGACATGACATGAGATACTAAAAAGCGTGTGAAAATGCGTGACATACTTTCGGATAAGTCAGGGACTATATAGATAGTCCCTGGATAATTGAAAATTAATTTGCCAATATAAACGCCCATTGTACTCGACATTTGCCTGTTTTGCTGATTTTAGAACTATCTGACTAGGTACATATTCAAAACAATAACAAATTTGGTTGAATTTACAAGTCAATAAGGCAAAAGTTAGCAGAGTTCTCAGCCATCACATCATTTAACAATTATTTTTTGTAGCTGGCAAGGAGAAAATGGGCTTAGACCTGTTTGACAGATAAATGGTTTCAAATGAGCCCTAGCTTTTGTATATCCGACTATGTGTAAACTGCATAGCTCCCCCCTACTCCACAGATCACTTTCTTTGACTTCAAATTAATTCTTCAAACTCGGAGTCCCAAATTTTGCTTTGGTATCACTGATCCGGTACAAAAATATTGTTTTCTATTTCCACTCGTGTCTTTAGTCGTCGTACCCAACCAAGAAATTTATTTAAACGATTTAAAATCAGTTGTTTTTTTGCAATTTACCAAACGGTCATGAAAAGTCCGGAGAATCACGGGGATCGATAGCGCTAATAACCAAAAACATTGACAACAGTCACCGAAAAGTCCAGAGAAACACTAAAAACGCGATATCGCTAATAACCAAAAACGTAAACAATGAAAAAGCGTGTAATGGCGTGTAAAGTTCTGAAAAGCGTGTACACGCCGTGTGACACAATCTACGCATATAAACCATTGAAAAAGCGTGTGTAACACGAGAAAATCATGTGAGTTGGCAACTATGTGTGAATGGAATTGCAAAAATCTTTGATTTCAATTTTGGTAAATTTCCTTAAAATCTCTTAGACAATTTAATTTTGGGATTTTTTTTTTTTGTAATTCTTTATTTTCAGAAAAAAAAACATTAGTGTTATAATAACAAAGTAAGTATATATTGAAGAAAAATACATATATAATCGTGTTAATGAATAGTAATATAATTTATTATATTTCAATAAGTATTGACAATTATATATATGATACAATTGTGTGTTCAATCCTCAAGTGCAGCAGATATAATTCTTCATTTATTTTCTACAGCCTCTCTTCTTGCAACCAAGAAAAGGGAACTGGCCATCTTTTCAACTGATATTTCCTTTTTGATTTGTTCTTTAATAGATACTAAATTAGGTTTTAAGCATTTCAACTTACATGTATAAATGTAGTATTTGACAATCAAATGAATATTGTCAGTTGCCATGTTTGAATTTTCAGAAGTGCAACCAAATATATTTTCTACAGGATTAAATGGAAATTGAATACCTTTTTCAGAGAACCAGTTATGGAGAGAAAGCCAAATATTTTTAACTGTGTTGCATGTCCAAAAAAGATGTAAAATACTTTCTTTAAATTCACCACAGAAACCGCAAAGTTCAGTTTCCTTTAACTTGCATTTAAATAAAAAGGAATTTGTTGCGATAATTTTGTGTATAATTTTTAACTGCAACATACTCAATCTGTTATTTTTAGAAACCTTAAAAGGAAGACCAAAAATATAGCTCCAATTATCAACCGAAAGATCTAGTTCTAACTCCCACTTATTTTTTATTTTTAGTGGTTCTTCTGCGTATCCTTGCACGAAATTGCTGTAAATCAATTTGCAAATTTTTTGATTTAATTTTATCTTGTTTAACATGTCATCTTCAACCGTTGTCGATTTGTTTTCCTTTTTCATTTTTTCCTTCCATTCTTTTGGAATTGAATGGATTATTCCATAATATTCAAGATATGGGCAATGCAAATCATATTTTTCTTTGAACTGCTCATAACTCAAAAATCTGATATTATCATCAACAAGATCGTTGACAAAATATATGTCCTTCTCACACCATTTGTGATAAAAACATATCTTTTTATTAATAACAATATTTTGATTGAACCATATGGGTTGACTCAAGACTCAACAAAAATACTTTTCCACCTCTACATTTTTCTAACTTATTAGTAATAAGAATTTTCCAGGGAGAAAAATATAAAGGATCAAGTAGTTTATTAATCCATGACATCTTCAATGAATAGCAAAAAGATTTGACATGTGGGACTTTCAATCCTCCCTCGCAATAGTCATTAATTTGGACATTTCTTTTTATGCGATCCGACTTTCCATGCCAAAAGAAGTTAAAAAAGGTCTTTTGTATATCTTCAAAAATGTTGTCTGGAGGGTTTGGTAAAAATTTTGGGAATTTAATCTAGCAACCATGCATTTTTTTTTAATCAAAACACCAATTTCCAATAACTGAATTGCAAAAATCTTTGATTTCAATTTTAGTAAATTTCCTGAATTTCTCAAAGACCGCTTCATTTTGGAAGTTCTACCTAGCAAAAATGTTATTATACCCCCATTCGTGACTAGGTGTTATATTGGAATACCCTTGTCTGTCCGTCAGTCCTTCCGTCCAACCGTCCGTCCTTCAGTCCGTCTGTCTGAACTTCATCGCACTTTTCTCAGCTAATGTTGGGCGGATTTATTTCAAATTTGGTATTTGACTTCATATATGGGGGAATGCGTCGTCTACCATTTTGGTCACCGTATGACATCAGCTTCCTGTTTGATGGAACTTAGCCGTTTTTCCCTATTTTTAACATACTGATAATTTTTGTGGCACTTTTCTCAGCTACTACCTGGCCGATTTATTTCATATTTGGTATTTGACTTTATATGTAGGGGGAATGGGTCGTCTGCCATTTTGGTCACCTTATGATATCAACTTCCTGTTTGGCAGGACTTAGCCATTTTTCCCTATATTGAACATAGTGAACATTTTCGTCGCACTTTTCTCAACTACTGCTTGGCCGATTTATATCAAATTTAGTATTTGACTTTATATGTAGGAGGAATGCGCTGTCTGCCATTTTGGTCACCGTATGATATCACCTTCCTGTTTGGCAGAACTCTGATCTTGCTCCTGTTTACTGATATGTGGCTGTTTGATATCAGTAAACAGGAGCAAGATGAGAAAATGATTTTAATCAGATTGTAGTAAATAAAGACTAGTATAGAGTTAGTACATACCCTTTTACTCTAGTATATAACCCTAAAGCATTTGGCATGATTTGACATAGGATCAAAGCAAAAATATATGATATCAGTTCTTGTTGCGCAAATGTTATTATTTAGTTTAATATTTGTCTTTTGACAAGAACTAGTTACTACCTAAAAATATCTATTTACAATCTTTATTCCCTTGATTATAATTAATTTGCTTTTGAAAAACTTTGTTTTATGTGAGTTTTACAGGTTTAGCCTCCAGTCATATTTTATGTTTATTTTTCCTCTGTCTTTCAAAGGTAAATATCCTTTGTAATAAAACTAAGGATCAATTTTGTTGTAAGTTAGATATTTATTAAATATCAATAATACAATTTCTTTGACAGCAAAGGTTTTATAATAATTATTTTATATTTAAATTATTGATTTTATATTTATTTGTATGACCATCTGTAGAGCTATTGTCTTCGTGTTAAATTTATTGATGTTATGTTCTGCAGGAAAAACCTCAGCTTGAGAACCAAAGAAGTGAGTTATTGGAAAGTATAGCCAGTGATCTTCAGTTCTTAAGAGACTTGGAGGATAAATCATTAAGTTTACTACAAAAAACAGAAGGTGCTTATAGATAATAAGTCTGAATTAATTATTTTACATATACTAGTAATCAAATTACATAATTATTTTTCTCTGATGTAATTATTTTACTTTAAAATCTTACTTCTTAATCAGGAGTTACAATGGATCTTGTATGACCCTGGTCATTGTTCAATGAGCAAACCTCATCAGTTTTAAAATTGTCTATTTCAAAATACCTGCAATCAATTTTCTTTTTAGCTGATCAACAGCAGTATATAGTCATTTAAATAATTGTGACCATTAAGTTTACCTGACATTTTTGTCTTTAAGTATGTATGGTTAAAGTACAATTTTCATACCTCACCAGCTGTAGATTTAAATGACCAAATTCTTTTGCTTTTCAGCTGAAAAGAAAATTGATTGAAAATGGCTTTCAGATAGGTAATAGGGATTAGATAATGACCATGGTCATAGTGCAGTGTGTGCCGTTAGTCACTAGCCCTACGCCCAAAACTGATTTTACTAGTAAAAATTTGAAGTCACTAGCCCGGTGGGCTAGTTAAAATTGTACCTTGTTAACCAAGAATCTCCTATAAGGGCTAGTGAAATTGAGTTTGGGCTAGTACAACACAGGACCTTACTAGGCCCTTAGGGCTAGTGAATGAACAAGTTTTTTGGCACAGACTGATAGTGGATCAATTTTAACATTTGAAGAAAAAGGAGAAAATTCAGCCACCATCTTGTTTACTTGTTTTTGTTTAACGATGCAAAGATTTTCAAATCGGCCAAAGCCACACCCAATTTTCCGCAGATTTTCCTTGCTACATGTATTGTAATGAGGAAATGTTTGATATTGAACTTGTAGCTGAATTGGTTATACAATAGGAAATTAATACGCCATTAAGGTTATAGCTCATGTACAATAATTGTTTTATATATTTCTCATGTAAACAATACCAAAAAAAATAAATAAAACTATTAAATATTTGAGAAGTTAACTTTTCTAAGATTTACTAAATGCATTCAGTATGATATAGACTAAATATACTTTCATTACAACTGAACAAAAAACGTAAAACTGATTTGGTTTAGGTGTCCATGTGATGATTAGAAACAAACATAAGATTTGTTTTACTTCAGAAGTAATTTCATTTATTGATTTCTGCTTAATTTACAGGACATATATTGGATGACCAGGATCTAGTTGATACATTACAGAAAAGTAAAGGAATGGCTGAAGCTATGTACAAAAGAATATCTCAGTCAGAGGATACAGAGAAAAAACTAAGCCAAGCCAGACAGAGGTATTTACCTGTAAGTATTCTGATGTGGCGATAGACACTACCAAACCATAGAAAGATATTCTGATGTGGTGATAGACACTACCAAACCTTAGAAAGGTATTTACCTGTAAGTATTCTGATGTGGTGATAGACACTTCCAATCCAGACAGAGATATTTAACTGTAAGTATTCTGATGTGGTGATAGACACTACCAAACCTTAGAAAGGTATTTACCTTTAAGTATTCTGATGTGGGGATAGACACTACAAAACCCTAGAAAGATATTTAACTGTAAGTATTCTGGTAGGGTGATAGATACTCTTAAGCCAGCATATAAGTAAGCTGATGTGGTGATAGACCCTGACAGAAATGTTTACCTGTTAGCATTCTGATGCGGTGATAGACACTACCAAACTAGCATGTAAGTAAATTGATGTGTAATTTGAAGATAGACACCAAATACACCAAAATAAAACTACATCCAAAATTTCCTGATTTACGGTATCAACCCAGATGCAGATATTTACCTGTTAGTATTTTGATGTGTGATTTGGTATTAGACACTTACAAGCCAGAACTATTGACCAGTAAGTATAATAATCTGATGACTAACCAGCACTTAAGTAATCTGGTGTGGTGATAGACACTACCAACCTAGACAAAGATACTCAACTTCCATTATTCTAATGTGGTTATAGATACTACCAATCAAGACAGATATATTCTGATATGATGATAGAAACTTCCAAACAGACAGGTATATTTACCTGTTAGTAATCTAATATGGTAATATGCACTGCCAAGGCTGACAGAGATATGTGCTTCTAAGTAATGTGATGTGGTGATAGACACCATTAAGCCTGCCGTTAAGTAATCTTGTGTGATAAATGACACTGCAAAGCCTGAAAGAGATAATTACTTGTAAGTTATCTGATGTGGCGATAGACACTGCGCAACCAGAGAAAGATATTTACCCATCCGTATTTTGATTAGGTTATAGACACTACTAAGCCAATATGTAAATAATTTAATGTGTTGATTGACATGGCCAAGCCAGACAGAGGTACTTACCTGTAAAAATAGACACTGCAAAAGTAGACAGACATTTTTGCCTGTAAGTAATCTGATGTGTTGATAGACACTACCAATTTGTATATAAGTAATTTAATTTGTTGATAGACACTGCCAACCCAGCTTGTACCATAAGTAATTTGATGTAGTGATATACACTACTAAACCAGAATGAGATATTTCCCTGCAAGTGATGTGAGGGTTCCCACCTTCGAAACATTGTTTAACATTGGTCCGAACGGGAAAACCATTTATAGATCACATTTAACTACTTGACCATTCAGAACAAAAGATGAGCCCTTCACCTCATCCCAGATGACTTCCAGCAGTGAAATAAGTATAATGTTTGTGCCAATAGACGAAATCAAAGATCTTCATTAGAACCACAATGGTACTTAGATGTTCCCTTAAAAAATAGTGTCCTACATTTCAAAATGCGACCCTTGAATATACAAGTTTGTTGGTCTGTCTGATAGCCAAGTCCAAGTGAGTAAAACATGTACATTTTATAGTTGTGTCGTATAGCAGCATTTATTTTTTTACTTTTATAGGTAGCTACAAGGGGTGCCACATTGTACTTTGTCCTCGCTGATCTGTCAGGAATAGATGTCATGTACCAGTTTTCTCTGGAGTGGTTCCAACAAGATATGTTTATTTCCTGTATAAGCAATCAAAATATGGTTGCTATGAGTGAGAAGTCAAGTTTAAGTCCACATCTAAGTGGAGTTATTAGACCCAGTAGTCGACAGAGTGTAACTCGAGTTAGTATGGAAATGATAAGTAAACTAAGTGAATCACCAGTACCTTCTGTCAACACTGATGATCCTGTAGAACTAAAGAAACACATGTTGGAGATGATAAATAGGTAAGGATCTCCCTTCAGTTTGCATATATTTTGTAGATACAATATTATTAGATTATCTAAAAGTGTCAGTAAAAAAAATCAAGGATACAAGCTAATAGATTAGTTAAGTTAGGTAACTTATATCTGTTCTCATTGTGCCCCCCTCTGTTAGGAGACGAGGCATGAAGTTACCCATCTACTCTCTGTTTGCTGATATATCTATATGGAGGGGCTTCCATGTCTTTTATTTTTATGCCCCCCGGATCTTTCGATCGGGGGCATATTGTTTTTGCCCTTTCTGTCTGTCTGTCTGTCTGAAACTTTTACCTGGCTTATAACTTTTAAACCAGATGTGATAGGAACTTCATATTTGGTATGTGTATTGATCATGTGAAGCTGAACACCATTATGCAAATTTAGCTTAGGTCAGGTCAAAGGTCAAGGTCACAGAGGTCAAAAGGTGAAAATCTAGATTTTGCTATAGCTCGTTAATGACAATTGCTAGAGACTTGATATTTTGTATGTGAATAGATCTAACAAAGCTGAATATAAATCCACCAAAAAAATTTGGGTCAGGTCAAAGGTCAAGGTCAAAGAGTGCAAATTTGAAAACTTAAGCAAAAATTTTAAGATTGCCTATATCTTTTCAACCATATGTGGTAGGATCTTCATATTTGGCCTGTATATTGGTTATATGAAACTAAACAGCATTATGCAAATTTCCCTTAGGTCAGGTCAAAGGTCAAGGTCACAGAGTTAAAAGGTCAAAATATAGATTTTCCTGCAGCTCATTAATAACAATTGCTAGAGGCTTCATATTCTATATGTGAATAGATCTAATGGAGCTTAGTACAAATCCACCAAAAACTTTTGGGATTGAAGGTCAAGGTAACTGAGTGAAAATTTGAAAACTTTAACATTGGCGATATCTCTTCAACCAGGTGTGATAGGACCTTCATATTTGGCCTATGTAATGAGCATATAAAGCCGAATACCATTATGCAAATTTCATTATGGTCAGGTGAAAGGTCAAGGTCACAGAGGTCACAAGGTCAAAATCTAAATGTTGCTTTTACCTTGTAAATTACAATTGCAAGAGGCTTGATATTCTATATGTGAATAGATCTAATGGAGCTTAGTACAAATATCTACTTAACCTTAATTTCTAGTGATGGCAATGTAAGCATTCATTTTGTATTGAAGACGTGGCTGCTACATGGGGCATAGTGTTTCACAAACATATCTTGTTGATTATGAAAGTGTAGCATTTCCCAAAGCTTAGGTCTTTCATTATTAAAATTTAAATTTATTTAATTGAATGAAGATATTTCTATCCAAAGATACAATATGTATAAATAGAAAATGAATTAAGCTCCATTTATTTGTCTGTGGTTATCGATGGTTGTTTAATAAGCAACTGTTTATTGGCTAGCTCTTGGGAAATTACCTTAAATGTTTAAAAGAAGGATTGTATCATATTCTAATATGTTTATTTTCAGTGGAAACTTTACATAAAATCAACAATAAACATGATAGATCTGAGGAGACAATAAACTGAAACATAAAAACAAGATATTTAGAACCTCAGATTACAGATTATACATCTGCCAATCAGTGTATGTGTTCATGTCTGTCCATCACAAATCTGACATGCATAAGCAATAGCCCTTTTCATAAAGTGTTGTTATCTTTTCCTGGATTGGAACTCTCCCATCAAATGGAGATTCAAGCACTCTTTGCTTCTGGTTATCACTCGTAAGGTTGGCCAACAATTCACAACTTAAAACCTGAATACATTTTAATTCTAACAAAATCAGTGCAGTGTCACATTAACAGTGAACTAGTAATCTAAATTGGAACAGTGTTATGAACTGTAATCAGGATAAACTGAAACAACACTTGCCGCGTCGGATTGATAACTGGAACTGTTTAATTGTATTTAAATGCCGAAACCCAAGAGCGGGCCAAATGATTTTTTGAAAAGGCCTATATATTTTTAGCTCGTTTGGCCAAAGGCCATGTTAGCTTTTGCCATCACTTGGCGTCCGTCGTCCGTCCGTCCATTAACTTTTTTCAAAAATCTTCTCCTCTGAAACTACTGGGCTAATGCTTACCAAACTTTACCTGAATCATCACCAGGGTATGCACTTTTAAATTTTTTACTTTTATGTCTGTAGACCAAACAACATGGCCTCTGTTACTAAAAAAAGAACATAGGGGTAAATTGCTGTTTTTTGCAAATAACTCAAAAACCATTACAGATATAAAAAATCTGACATAGGTTAAAAAGGATGAGATCTACCCACTGCAATTTTGAAGAAAAAAAAAATCTGAAAACCCATCTCAAGAGTTATAGCCCTTTTTCCGTAAAATTTTCAAAATTTGTGCATTTTTTATTTCAAAAAGTGTTACAGATAGAGGTCAAGTGTGAATCGCAAAAATGTTCAGCATATCAAGATCTACCCATCCTGAAAATTTGAAGAAAATCCATAAACCCTTGTAGGAGTTATTGCCCTTTTTTCACCGAATTTTTAAAATTTTTGTAATTTTCGTCTTTTATTTCCAAAACTATAGAAGATGAAGATTAAGTGTAAAATGATGAAATGTTTGCCATGCTGTGGCGACTTCAAAACTGGTGTTGAAAATAGTTCGTTGACTGCCATTTTCAAAATGGTCTCCAAAAAAGGCGGGAAAATCCAACATTGTCCGATTTCAATGAAATTTGGTTTCCAAATAGGTATTGATGTTGCGACTTCAAAACCTGTGTTGAAAATTGTTTGTTAACTACCATTTTCAAAATGGCTGCCAAAAAAGGCGGGAAAATTCAACATTGTCCGATTTCAATGAAATTTGGTTTCCAAATAGGTATTGATGTCACAACTTCAAAAGGATTTTAACAATTGTTCGTTGACCGCCATTTTCAAGATGGTCGCCAAAAAAGGCAGGAAAATTCAACATCATCTGATTTCAATTAAATTTGGTATCCAAGTGGATATTAATGTCACTACTTCAAAACCGGTGTTGAAAATTGTTTGTTGACTGCCATTTCAAATGGCTGCCAAAGTAGGTAGGAAAATTCAATGTTGTCCAATTTCAATGAAATTTGGTTTCCAGATAGGTATTGATGTCACAACTTCAAAACTTATGTTGAAAATTGTTTTCTAACGGCCATTTTCAAAATGGTTGCCAAAAAGGCGGGAAATTTAAACATTGTCCTATATCAGTGAAATAGATATTGATGTTGCGACTTCAAAACCGTTGTTGTAAATTGTTCGTATTTCATAACTGGTGTTGAAAGTGGTTTAGCAAGAACGTTTTTTTGTCAGAAAAGCACAACAAAGAAATATAGTAAAACATTTTCAGACTTTAAATACTGTACAAGATATTGTTGGTGTTCGAGGTACTAATGTTTTAGAGACTGATGATCAACTGTATAACTTACAATGTTACCACAACTGTGGCAACTGAAAGCCAGGTGAGCGATACAGGCTCCTGGGAGCCTCTAGTTTGTTTTTATATCCTGCTGGTCTCTCTGTGCATCTGTCCACACCTATTATTAGTGCAACTCCTGTTAAACCATTGAAAGGATTTTGATGAAACTTTACTCAAAGGAAGGACACTATATGCAGTTGTGCATGATGGAATATAGTTGTTGTCAAACAACACAAAGGGGAGTTAAACTGACTTTGACTTTTCATTGATTCCTTTGGCAAAAATATTTTCTTAAGCGCATCTCCTCTTAAACCACTTTAAGGATTTTGATGAAACTTTATTCAAAGGAAGGACACTATATGTAGATGTGCATGATGGAATATGATCATTGCTCAACTCCATAAAGAGAGAAAATCTAATTCCCTCTGCAAAGATTGTCTTGTTAGCACAACTCTTTTTAAACCACTTGAAGCTTTATTGAAACTTTACACAAAGAAGGACACTGTATGCAGATGTGCACAAAGTAAAAAAAAAAAATCTTTATCCAAGCACATCCCCCTCTTAAGGATTTTGATGAAACTTTACACAAGGAAGGACAATGCAGTCGAACCTGGATGGCTCAATTTAGTAAGCAGGTAAATCACTTAAATAGTGTATTTATCTCATGAGTCTGTTCTTACAACTTGGTGGCTTTTGTTTACCTAACATCAGTTAAAATTCCTGTCTTTTTCAGATTAACATCCAGTATATATAGAGTTGTATCAGTGGCACTGTTTGCCAAACACAAGCTAGCATTTTCCTGTCTTTTTCAGATTAACATCCAGTATATATAGAGTTGTATCAGTGGCACTGTTTGCCAAACACAAGCTAGCATTTTCCTGTCTTTTTCAG
>MJUU01042119.1:83705-101381 GCA_002080025.1 Modiolus philippinarum | reverse complement strand
AGGATAAATCGTCTTACTTTTATAGGTGGACATTGGAATCATGTCTCTATGTCACAATTCCTTTATTGTTCCAGGATAAATCATATACCTCTGATAGATTGACACTGAATGCTTGTCTAATGTCAAAGTGTCTTTATTGTTCCAGGATAAAACATCGGTCTCTGATAGAGGCCAATGGAACCATTTCTCTGTGTTACATTACCTTTATTTGTCCAGGATAAATCATATGTCTCTGAAAGGTGGACACTTGGGTCAAGCCCCTGTGTTAAAGTACCTTTATTTTTCCAGGATAAATCATCCCACTCTGATAGATCGACACTGGGATCAAGTCTCTGTGTCACAGTACCTTTATTGTCCAAGGATAAATCATATAACTCTGATAGATTGACACTGGAGGCATGTCTGATGTCACAGTGCCTTTATTGTTCCAGGATAAATCATTGGTCTCTGATAGGAGGACAATGTAATCATTTCTCTGTTTTACAGTACCTTTCCTTGTCCAGGAGAAATCATATGCCTCTGATAGGTGGGCACTTGGGTCCAGTTTCTGTGTCTGTGTTCCAGTACCTTTATTGTTCCAGGATAAATCATCTAACTCTGATAGCTGGACATGGAGATCATGTTTCTGTGCCATAGTACATTTATTGTTCCCGGAAAAATCGTCTTAACCTCATGGGTGGACACTGGAATCATGTCTCTGTGTCGGAATACCTGTACAGTTCCAGGATAAATCATATAAATCTGATAGATTGACACTGGAGGCATGTCTTATGTCATGGTGTCTTTATTGTTCCGGGATAAATCATCGGTCTCTGATAGGAGGACAATGGAGTCATTTCTCTTTGTTACAGTACCTTTATTGGTCCAGGATAAATCATATGTTTCTAATAGGCGGACACTTGGGTCCAGCCTCTCTGTTACAGTACCTTTATTGTTCCAGGATAACTCATATAACACTGATAGATTGACACTGGAGGCATGTCTTATGTCACAGTAACTTTATTGTGCCGGGATAAATCATATGTCTCTGCTCGGAGGAAAATGGAGTAATTTCTCTGAATTACAGCGCCTTTATTGGTACAGGATAAATCACATGCCTCAGATAAGCAGACACTTGGGTCCAGTCTCTGTGTTACAGTACCTTTATTGTCCCAGGATAAATCGTCTAACTCTGATAGCTCTACACTGGAATCATGTCTTTGTGTCACAGTACCTTTATTGTTCCGGGATAAATCATATAACTCTTACAGATTGACACTGGGACATGTCTAATGTCAAAGTGTCTTTATTGTTCCAGGATAAATCATCCGTCACTGATAGGAGGACAATGAAATCATTTCTCTGTGTTACAGTACCTTTATTGGTCCAGGATAAATCATATGTTTATGAGACGCAGACACTTGGGTCCAGTCTCTGTGTCACAGTACCTTTATTGTTCCAGGTTAAATCATCTAACTCTGATAGCTGGACACTGGAATCATGTCTCTGTGTCACATTTCTTTTATAGTTCCAGGATAAATCATATAACTCTGATAGATTGACACTGAAGGCATGTCTTATGTCACAGTGTCTTTATTTTTCGAGGATACATCATCGGTCACTGATAGGATGGGAATGGAGCCATTTCTCTGTGTTACAAATTATACCTTTATTTTGCAGGATAAATCATATGTCTCTGAAAGATGGACACTTCAGTCATGTCTCTGTGTTACAATACCTTTATTTTTCAAGGATAAATCATGTAACTTTGACAGATGGACACGGGGGTCATGTCTCTCTGCCATATTACCTTTATTGTTCCAGGATAAATCGTCTTACTTTTATAGGTGGACATTGGAATCATGTCTCTGTGTCACAGTTCCTTTATTGTTCCAGGATAAATCATATACCTCTGATAGATTGACACTGAATGCTTGTCTAATGTCAAAGTGTCTTTATTGTTCCAGGATAAAACATCGGTCTCTGATAGAGGCCAATGGAACCATTTCTCTGTGTTACATTTCCTTTATTTGTCCAGGATAAATCATATGTCTCTGAAAGGTGGACACTTGGGTCAAGCCCCTGTGTTAAAGTACCTTTATTTTTCCAGGATAAATCATCTAATTCTGATAGACCAACACTGGAATCATGTCTCTGTGTCACAGTTCCTTTATAGTTCCAGGATAAATCATATAACTCTGATAGATTGACACTGAAGGCATATCTTATGTCACAGTGCCCTTTTTGTTCCAGGATAAATCATATGTCTCTGATAGGTGGTCACTTGGGTCAAGTCTCTGTGTTAAAGTACCTTTATTTTTCCAGGATAAATCATCCCGCTCTGATAGATCGACACTGGGATCATGTCTCTGTGTCACAGTACCTTTATTGTCCAAGGATAAATCATATAACGCTGATAGATTGACACTGGAGGCAAGTCTTATCTCACAGTGCCTTTATTGTTCCAGGATAAATCTTTGGTCTCTGATAGGAAGACAATGGAGTCATTTCTTTGTTTTACAGTACCTTTATTTGTCCAGGATAATTCATATGCCTCTGATAGGCGGGCACTTTGGTCCAGTTTCTGTGTTCCAGTACCTTTATTGTTCCAGGTTAAATCATCTAACTCTGATAGCTGGACATGGAGATCATGTTTCAGTGCCATAGTACATTTATTGTTCCAGGAAAAATCGTCTTAACCTGATGGGTGGACACTGGAATCATGTCTCTGTGTCGGAATACCTGTACAGTTCCAGGATAAATCATATCAATCTGATAGATTGACACTGGAGGCATGTCTTATGTCACAGTGCCTTTATTCTTCCGGGATAAATCATCGGTCTCTGATAGGAGGACAATGGAGTCATTTCTCTTTCTTACAGTACCTTTATTGGTCCAGGATAAATCATATGTTTCTAATAGGCGGACACTTGGGTCCAGTCTCTCTGTTACAGTACCTTTATTGTTCCGGGATAACTCATATAACACTGATAGATTGACACTGGAGGCATGTCTTATCTCACAGTGCCTTTATTGTTCTGGAATAAATCATATTTCTCTGCTTGGAGGAAACGGAGTAATTTTTCTGAATAACAGCATCTTTATTGGTACAGGAAAAATCATATGCTTCAGATAGGCGGACACTTGGGTCCAGTCTCTGTGTTACAGTACCTTTATTGTTCCAGGATAAATCATCTAACTCTGATAGCTGGACACTGGAATCATGTCTTTGTGTCACAGCACCTTTATTATTCCGGGATAAATCATATAACTCTTACAGATTGACACTGGGACACGTCTAATGTCACAGTGTCTTTATTGTTCCAGGATAAATCATCGGTCACTGATAGGAGGACAATGGAATCATTTCTCTGTGTTACAGTACCTTTATTAGTCCAGGATAAATCATATGTTTATAGGCGGACACTTGGGTCCAGTCTCTGTGTTACAGTACCTTCATTGTTCCGGGTTAAATAATCTAACTCTGATAGCTGGACACTGGAATCATGTCTCTCTGTCACAGTTCCTTTATAGTTCCAGGATAAATCATATAACTCTGATAGATTGACACTGAAGGTAGTATTATGTCACAGTGTCTTTATTTTCAGAGGATAGATCATCGGTCTCTGATAGGAGGGCATTTCTCTGTGTCACAATACCTTTATGCAGGATAAATCATATGTCTCTGAAAGGTGGACACTTCGGTCAAATATCTGTGTTACAATAGCTTTATTTTTCAAGGATAAATCATCTAGCTTTGACAGATGGACACGGGGGTCATGTCTCTCTGCCATATTACCTTTATTGTTCCAGGATAAATCGTCTTACTTTTATAGGTGGACATTGGAATCATGTCTCTGTGTCATAGTTCCTTTATAGTTCCAGGAAAAATCATATAACTCTGATAGATTGAAACTGAATGCTTGTCTTATGTCAAAGTGTCTTTATTGTTCCAGGATAAATCATCGGTCTCTGATAGAGGCCAATGGAACCATTTCTCTGTGTTACATTACCTTTATTTGTCCAGGATAAATCATATGTCTCTGAAAGGTGGACACTTGGGTCAAGCCCCTGTGTTAAAGTACCTTTATTTTTCAAGGATAAATCATCTAATTCTGATAGACCGACGCTTGAATCATGTCTCTGTGTCACAGTTCCTTGATAGTTCCTGGATAAATCATATAACTCTGATAGATTGACACTGAAGGCATATCTTATGTCACAGTGCCCTTTTTGTTCCAGGATAAATCATATGTCTCTTATAGTTGGACACTTGGGTCTAGTCTCTGTGTTAAAGTACCTTTATTCTTCCAGGAAAAATCATCTCACACTGATAGATCGACACTGAAATCAAGTCTCTGTGTCACAGTACCTTTATTGTCCAAGGATAAATCATATAACTCTGATAGATTGACACTGGAGGCATGTCTGATGTCACAGTGCCTTTATTGTTCCAGGATCTCTGATAGGAGGACAATGGAGTCATTTCTTTGTTTTACAGTACCTTTATTTGTCCAGGATAAATCATATGCCTCTGATAGGCGGGTACTTGGGTCCAGTTTCTGTGTTCTGGTACCTTTATTGTTCCAGGATAAATCATCTAACTCTGATAGCTGCACATGGAGATCATGTTTCTGTGCCATAGTACATTTATTGTTCCAGGATAAATCTTGTTACCCTGATAGGTGGACGCTGGAACCATGTCTCTGTGTTGGAATACCTGTACAGTTCCAGGATAAATCATATAAATCTGATAGATTGAAACTGGAGGCATGTCTTATGTCACAGTGCCTTTATTGTTCCGGGATAAATCATCGGTCTCTGATAGAAGAACAATGGAGTCATTTCTCTTTGTTACAGTACCTTTATTGGTCCAGGATAAATCATATGTTTCTAATAGGCGGACACTTGGGTAAAGTCTCTCTGTTACAGTACCTTTATTGTTCCAGGATAAATCATATAACACTGATAGATTGACACTGGAGGCATGTCTTATCTCACAGTGCCTTTATTGTTCCATGATCTCTGATAGGAGGACCATGGAGTCATTTCTTTGTTTTACAGTACCTTTATTTGTCCAGGATAAATCATATGCCTCTGATAGGCGGGTACTTGGGTCCAGTTTCTGTGTTATGGTACCTTTATTGTTCCAGGATAAATCATCTAACTCTGATAGCTGCACATGGAGATCATGTTTCTGTGCCATAGTACATTTATTGTTCCAGGATAAATCTTGTTACCCTGATAGGTGGACGCTGGAATCATGTCTCTGTGTTGGAATACCTGTACAGTTCCAGGATAAATCATATAAATCTGATAGATTGAAACTGAAGGCATGTCTTATGTCACAGTGCCTTTATTGATCCGGGAAAAATCATCGGTCTCTGATAGGAGGACAATGGAGTCATTTCTCTTTGTTACAGTACCTTTATTGGTCCAGGATAAATCATATGTTTCTAATAGGCGGACACTTGGGTCCAGTCTCTCTGTTACAGTACCTTTATTGTTCCAGGATAAATCATATAACACTGATAGATAAACACTGGGGTCATGTCTCTCCACCGTAATACCTTTACTGTTCCAGGATAAATCGTCTAAATCTGATTGGTTGAAACAGGGGTCATGTCTCAGTGTCACAGTACCTTTATTGTTCCAGGATAAATCATCTAACTCTGATAGATTGAAACTGAAATCATATATCTGTCTAACAGTACCTTTATTTTCCAGGATAAATCATATAACACTTATAGATTGACCCTGGAGGCATGTCTTATGTAACAGTGCCTTTATTGTTCTAGAATAAATCATATGTCTTTGCTCGGAGGACAATGGAGTAATTTCGCTGTATTACAGTGACTTTATTGGTACAGGATTAATCATATGCCTCAGATAAGCGGAGATTTTGGTCCAGTCTCTGTGTTACAGTACCTTTATTGTTCCAGGATAAATCATCTTACTCTGATAGTCATCTCTCTGTGTCACAGTACCTTATTGTTCCCAGATAACTCATATAACTCTGACAGATTGACACTGGAGGCATGTCTAATGTCACAGTGCCTTTATTGTTCCAGGATAAATCATCGGTCTCTAATAGGAGGGCAATGGAATCATTTCTCTCTGTTACAGTACTTTTGATGGTCTAGGATAAATCATATGTTTATAATAGGTGGACACTTGGGTCCAGTCTCTGTGTTACAGTACATTTATTTTTCCAGGTTAAATCATCTCACTCTGACAGCTGGACACTGGAATCATGCCTCTGTGTCACATTTCTTTAATAGTTCCAGGATAAATCATATAACTCTGATAGATTGCCACTGAAGGCATGTCTTATGTCACAGTGTCTTTATTTTTAGAGGATACATCATCGGTCTCTGATAGGAGGGCAAGGGAGCCATTTCTCTGTGTTACAATACCTTTATTTTGCAGGATAAATCATATGTCTCTGAAAGGTTGACACTTCGGTCATGTCTCTGTGTTACAATACCTTTATTTTTCCAGGATAAATCATGTAACTTTGACAGATGCACACGGGGGATCATGTCTCTCTGCCATATTACCTTATTGTTCCATGATAAATCGTCTTACTTTTATAGGTGGACACTGGAATCATATCTTTGTGTCACAGTTCCTTTATAGTTCCAGGATAAATCATATAACTCTGATAGATTGACACTGAATGCTTGTCTTTTGTCAAAGTGTCTTTATTGTTCCAGGATAAATCATCGGTCTCTGATAGAGGACAATGGAACCATTTCTCTGTGTTACATTACCTTTATTTGTCCAGGATAAATGAGACGTCTCTGAAAGGTGGACACTTGGGTCAAGCCCCTGTGTTAAAGTACCTTTATTTTTCTAGGAAAAATCATTTAATTCTGATAGACCGACAATGGAATCATGTCTTTGTGTCACAGTTCCTTTATACTTCCAGGATAAATCATATAACTCTGATAGATTGACATTGAAGGCATATCTTATGTCACAGTGAACTTTTTCTTCCAGGATTAATCATATGTCTCTGATAGGAGGACACTGGGATCAATGTCTCTGTGTCGGAATACCTGTACAGTTCCAGGATAAATCATATAAATCTGATAGATTGACACTGGAGGCATGTCTTATGTCACAGTGCCTTTATTGTTCCAGGAGAAATCGTCTAACTCTGATTGAAACAGGGGTCATGTCTCAGTGTCACAGTACCTTTATTGTTCCAGGATAAATCATCTAACTCTGATAGATTGAAACTCAAATCATATCTCTGTGTAACAGTACCTTTATTGTTCCAGGATAAATCATATAACACTGATAGATTGACACTGGAGGCATGTCTTATGTAATAGTGCCTTTATTGTTCTAGAATAAATTATATGTCTCTGCTCGGAGGACAATGGAGTAATTTCCCTGTATTACAGTGCCTTCATTGGTACTGGATTAATCATATGCCTCAGATAGGCGGACATTTGAGTCCAGTCTCTGTGTTACAGTACCTTTATTGTTCCAGGATAAATCATCTAACTCTGATAGCTGGACAATGGAATCATATCTCTGTGTCACAGTTCCTTTATTGTTCCCAGATAAATCATATAACTCTGACAGATTCACACTGGAGGCATGTCTAATGTCACAGTGCCTTTGTTGTTCTAGGTCAAATCATATGTCTCTGTTAGGAGGACAATGGAATCATTTCTCTCTGTTACAGTACCTTTAGTGGTCCAGGATAAATCATATGTTTATAATAGGCGGACACTTCGGTCCAGTCTCTGTGTTACAGTACCTTTATTGTTCCAGGATAAATCATCGGTCTCTGATAGGAGGACAATGGAACCATTTCTCTGTGTTACAATAACTTTATTTTTGCAGGATAAATCATATGTCTCTGAAAGGTGGACACTTGGGTCAAGTCTCTGTGTTACAATACCTTTATTTTTCCAGGATAAACTCTAATAGATGGACACTGGGGTCATGTCTCTCTGCCATATTACCTTTTTTGTTCCAGGATAAATCGTCTTACTCTTATAGGTGGACACTGGAATCATATCTCTGTGTCACAGTTCCTTTATAGTTCTAGGATAAATCATATAACTGATAGATTGACACTGAAGGCATGTCTTATGTCAAAGTGTCTTTATTGTTCCAGGATAAATCCGTTGAAATCATCGGTCTCTGATAGGAGGACAATGGAACCATTTTTCTGTGTTACAGTACCTTTATTTCTACAGGATAAATCGTATGTCTCTGAAAGGTGGACACTTGGGTCAAGCCTCTGTGTTACAGTGCCTTTATTATTCCAGGATAAATCATCTTACTCTGATAGACCGACACTGGAATCATTTCTCTATGTCACAGTTCCTTTCTGGTTCCAGGACAGATCATATAACTCTGAAAAGTTGCTACTGAAGGCATATCTTATGTCACAGTGCTTTTTTTTTGGTTTCAGGATAAATCATATTTCTCTGATAGGTTAACGCTTGGGTCAAGTCTCTGTGTTAAAGTACCTTTATTATATTAGGAGAAATAATCTAACTCTGATAGATCGACACTGGGATCATGTCTCTGTGCCATAGTACCTTAATAGTTCCAGGATCAATCATATAACTCTGATAGCTGGACATGGAGATCATGTTTCTGTGCCATAGCACATTTATTGTTTCTGGATAAATCGTGTTACCCTGATAGGTGGACACTGGAATTATGTCTCTGTGTCGGAATACCTGTACAGTTCCAGGATAAATCATATAACTCTGATAGATTGACACTGGAGGCGTGTCTTATGTCACAGTGCCTTTATTGTTCCGGGATAAATCATCGGTCTCTGAAAGGAGGGCAATGGAGTCATTTCTTTTTGTTACAGTACCTTTATTGGTCCAGGATAAATCATGTTTCTAATAGTCGGACACTTGGGTCCAGTCTCTCTGTTACAGTGCCTTTATTGTTCCAGGGTAAATCATCTAACTCTGATAGATGGACACTGGGGTCATGTCTCTGTACCGTAATACCTTTACTGTTCCAGGATAAATCGTCAAACTCTGATTGGTTTAAACAGGGGTCATGTCTCAGTGTCACAGTACCTTTATTCTTCCAGGATAAATCATATAACACTGATAGATTGACACTGGAGGCATGTCTTATGTCACAGTGCCTTATTGTTTCGGGATAAATCATATGTCTCTGCTCCGAGGAAAATGGAGTATTTTCCCTGAATTACAGTACCTTTATTTGTACAGCATAAATCATATGCCCCAGATAGGCGGATACTTGGGTCCAGTCTCTGTGTTACAGTACCTTTATTGTTCCAGGATAAATTATCTAACTCTGATACCGGTACACTGGAATCATGTCTTTGTGTCACAGGACCTTTATTGTTCCGTAATAAATCATATAACTCTTACAGATTGACACTGGATGAATGTCTAATGTCACTGTGCCTTTATTGTTCCAGGATAAATCATCGGTCTCTGATAGGAGGACAATGGAATCATTTTTCTGTGTTAGAGTACCTTTATTGGTCCAGGATAAAACATATGTTTATGATAGGCGGACACTTGGGTCCAGTCTCTGTGCTACAGTACCTTTATTGGTCCAGGTTAAATCATATGTTTATGATAGGCGGACACTTGTGTCCAGTCTCTGTGTTACAGTACCTTTATTGTTCCAGGTTAAATCATCTAACTTTGACAGATGTACACGGGGGTCATGTCTCTCTGCCATATTACCTTTATTGTTCCAGGATAAATCGTCTTACTTGTATAGGTAGACACTGGAATCATGTCTTTGTGTCACAGTTCCTTTATAGTTCCAGGATAAAACATATATCTCTGAAAGATTGACACTGAATGATTTTCTTAAGTCGAAGTATCTTTATTGTTCCAGGATAAATCATCGGTCTCTGATAGAGGACAATGGAACCATTTCTCTGTGTTACATTACCTTTATTTGTCCAGGATAAATCATATGTCTCTGAAAGGTGGACACTTGGGTCAAGCCCCTGTGTTAAAGTACCTTTATTTTTCTAGCATAAATCATATCTATAACTCTGATCGACCGACACTGGAATCATGTCTCTGTGTCACAGTTCCTTTATTGTTCCAGGATAAATCATATAACTCTGATAGATTGACACTGAAGCATATCTTATGTCACAGTGCCCTTTTTGTTCCAGGATAAATCATATGTCTCTGATAGGTGGACACTTGGGTCAAGTCTCTGTGTAAAAGAACCTTTATTTTTCCAGGATAAATCATCTAACTCTGATAGACCGACACTGGAATGATGTCTCTGTGTCACAGTTCCTTTATTGTTCCAGGGTAAATCATATAACTCTGATAGATTGACACTGAAGGCATATCTTTTGTCACAGTGCCCTTTTTGTTCCAGGATAAATCATATGTCTCTGATAGGTGGACACTTGGGTCAAGTCTCTGTGTTAAAGTACCTTTATTATTCCAGGATAAATCATCTAACTCTGATAGACCGACACTGGGATCATGTCTCTGTGCCATAGTACTTTTATAGTTCCAGGATAAAACATATACCTCTGATAGATTGACACTTGGATCATGTCTCTGTCCCGTAATGCCTTTCTTGTTCCAGGTTAAATCGTCTAACTCTAATAGGTTGACACAGGAATCAAGTCTCTGTGTCACAGTACCTTTATTTTCCCAGGATAAATCATCGGTTTCTAATAGGAGGACAATGGAGTCATTTCTCTCTGTTACAGTACCTTTATTGGTCCAGGATAAATCATCTAACTCTGATAGCTGGACAAGGGAATCATGTCTCTGTGTCTCAGTACCTTTATTGTTTATAGATAAATCATATAACTCTGACAGATTGACACTGGAGGCATGTCTTATGTAACAGTGCCTTTATTGTTCCAGAATAGATCATATGTCTCTCCTCGAATGAAAATGGAGTAATTTCGCTGTATTACAGTGCCCTTATTGGTACAAGATAAATCATATGCCTCAGATAGGCGGACATTTGGGTCCAGTCTCTGTGTTACAGTGCCTTTATTGTTCCAGGATAAATCATCTTACTCTGATAGGTGGACAAGGGAATCATCTCTCTGTGTCACAGTACCTTTATTGTTCCCAGATAAATCATATAACTCTGACAGATTGACACTAGAGGCATGTCTAATGTCACAGAGCCTATATTGTTCCAGGATAAATCATCGGTCTCTAATAGGAGGACAATGGAGGCATTTCTCTCTGCTACAGTACCTTTAGTGGTCCAGGATAAATCATATGTTTATAATAGGCGGACACTTGGGTCCAGTCTCTCTGTTACAGTACCTTTATTGTTCCAGGATAATTCATCGGTCTCTGATAAGAGGACAGTGAAATCATTTCTCTGTGTTACAATACCTTTATTTTTGCAGGATACATCATATGTCTCTGAAAGGTGGACACTTGGGTCAAGTCTCTGTGTTACAATACCTTTATTTTTCTAGGATAAATCATAAAACTCTGATAGATGGACACGGGGGTCATGTCTCTCTGCCATATTACCTTTTTTGTTCCAGGATAAATCTTCTTACTCTTATAGGTGGACACTGGAATCATATCTCTGTGTCACAGTTCCTTTATAGTTCTAGGATAAATCATATAAGTGATAGATTGACACTGAAGGCATGCCTTATGTCAAAGTGCCTATATTGTTCTAGGATAAATCATCGGTCTCTGCTAGGAGGACAATGGAACCATTTTTCTGTTTTACAGTACCTTTATTTGTCCTGGATAAATAGTATGTCTCTGAAAGGTGGACACTTGGGTCAAGCCTCTGTGTTAAAGTACTTTTATTATTCCAGGATAAATCATCTTACTCTGATAGACCAACACTGGAATCATGTCTCTATGTCACAGTTCCTTTGTAGTTCCAGGAAAGATCATATAATTCTGAGAACTTGACACCGAAGGCATTACAAAAACAGGAAAACAGCAAACACCTACAATGGCCAGGAACTACAATCACATGCCATAATTTACAAGCAAACTGCACCAGAAAAACAATAATGAAAACAAGAGACAAACATAAATAACGATAGGAACTCGGGATAGCCGGACTTGGTACCGNAGTTTTTTTTTTTTTTTTTTTGTTTCAGGAGAAATCATAATTTCTGATAGGTTAACACTTGGGTCAAGTCTCTGTGTTAAAGTACCTTTAT
Source organism: Modiolus philippinarum (assembly GCA_002080025.1). Taxonomy (NCBI): domain Eukaryota; kingdom Metazoa; phylum Mollusca; class Bivalvia; order Mytilida; family Modiolidae; genus Modiolus; species Modiolus philippinarum. The sequence goes on along the minus strand of MJUU01042119.1, from coordinate 89,236 downwards.
TATTTGAGGATAAATCATCTAAATCTGATAAATCGACACTGGGATCATGTCTCCGTGCCATAGTACCTTTATAGTTCCAGGATAAATCATATAACTCTGATAGATTGACACTGGAGGAATGTCTTATGTCACAGTGGCTTTATTGTTCCAGGATAAATGATAGGTCTCTAATAGGAGGACAATGGAGTCATTTCTCTGTGTTACAGTACCTTTTTTGGTCCAGGATAAATCATATGTCTCTGATAGGCGGGCACTTGGGTACAGCTTCTGTGTTACAGTAGCTTTATTGTTCCAGCATAAATCATCTAACTCTGATAGCTGGACACTGGAATTATGTCTCTGTGTCAAAGTACCTTTATTGCTCCGAGATAAATCATATAACTTTGATAGATTGACACTAGAGGCATGTCTTATTGCACAGTGCCTTCATTTATCCAGGATAAATAATCGGTCTCTGATAGGATGACAATCTAGTCATTTCTCTGTGTTACAGTACCTTTATTGTTTCAGGATAAATCATATGTTTCTGATAGGCGGACACTTGGGTCCGGTCTCTGTGTTACAGTACCTTTATGTTCCAGGATACATCATCTAACTCTGATAGATGGCACCAGGGATCACGTCTCTGTCCCATAGTACTTCACTTGTTCCAGGATAAATCGTCTAACTCCTATAGGTGGACACTGGAATGATGTCTCTGAGTCACAGTTCCTTTATAGTTCCAGGATAAATCATATAACTCTAGTAGATTGTCACTATAGGCATATCTGATGTCACAATGCCTTTTTTGTTCCAGGATAAATCATATGTTTCTGATAGGTGGACACCTGGTTCTCTTTGTCAAAGTACCTTTATTATTCCAGAATAAATCATCTAACTCTGATAGATCGACACTGGGATCATGTCTCTGTGCTAAAGTACCTTTATTGTTCTAGGATAAATCGTCTAACTCTGATAGGTGGACACTGGAATCGTGACTCTGTGTCGCAGTTCCTGTATAGTTCCAGGATAAATTATATAACTCTGATAGATTGACACTGAAGGCATGTGTTATGTCACAGTGTCTTTATTGTTCCAGGATAAATCATCAGTCTCTGATAGGAGGACAATGGAACCATTTCTCTGTGTTACAGTACCTTTATTTTAACAAGATAAATCATCGAACTCTGAAAGTTGGACATTGGTATCATGTCTCTGTGCCGTAATACCTTTACTGTTCCAGGATAAATCGTCTAACTCTAATAGGTTGAGACAGGGGTCATGTCTGAGTGTCACAGTACCTTTATTGTTCCATGATAAATCATGTAACTCTCATGGATTGACACTGGGATCATGTCTCTGTACCATAGTACCTTTGTTGTTCCAGGATAAGTGATCTAACTCTGAAAGCTGGACACTGGAACCATGTCTATGTGTCACTGTACCTTTATTGTTCCGGAATAAATCATATAAGTCCGATAGATTGACACTGGAGGCATGTCTTATGTCACAGTGCCTTTATTGTTCCAGGATAAATCATATGTCTCTGTTAGGAGGACAATGGAGTAATTTCTCTGTATTAGAGTGCCTTTATTGTTCCAGGATAAATCATCGGTCTCTAATAGGAGGACAATGGACTTATTTTTTGTGTAACAGTACCTTTATTGGTCAACGATAAATCATATGTCTTTGATAGGCTGACACTTGGGTCCTGTCTCTGTGTTACTGTCCATTTATTGTTCAAGGATAAATGATCTAACTCTTACAGCTGGACACTGGAATCATGTCTCTGTGTTACAGTACCTTTATTATTCCAGGATAAATCATATAACTCTGACAGATTGACACTGGAGGCATATCTTATGTCACAGTGCCTTTATTGTTCTAGGTCAAATCACATGTCTCTGTTAGGAGGACAATGGAGTAATTTGTCTGTATTACAGTGCCTTTACTTGTCCAGGATAAATCATATGTCTCATATAGGAGGACAATGGAGTCATTTCTCTGTGTTAGAGTATCTTTATTAGTAAAGAATACATCATCTAACTCTGACAGATAGACACTGGGATCATGCCTTTTTGCCACAGTACCTTTATTATTCCAGGATAATTCGTCTAACTCTGATAGATGGACACTGAGATCATGTCTTTGTGCTATAGTACCTCTATTGTACAGGATAAAGCGGCTTACTCTGATAGATTGTCACATGGGTCGTGTCCCAGTTTCACAGCACATTTATTGTTACTGGATAAATCATCTACCTCTGATTGGTGGACATGGAAGTCATTTCTTATGTCGCAATGCCTTTTTTGTTCTAGGATAAATTATAAATCTCTGATAGGTGGACACTTGGGTCAACTCTCTGTGTTAAAGTACCTTTATTTTTCCAGAATCAATCATCTAACTCTTATAGATCGACACTGCAATAATGTCTCTGTGCCATAATACCTTTATAGTTCCAGGATAAATCATACAACTCTGATAGATTGACACTTGGATAATGTATCTGTGCCGTATTACTTTTCCTGTTCCAGTTTTAATCGTCTAACTCTAATAGGTTGACACTGGAATCATGTCTCTTTGTCACAGAAGCTTTATTGTTCCAGGATAAAGCATAAAACTCTGATAGATTGACACTGGAATTGTGTCTCTGTGTCACAGTGCCTTTATTGTTCCAGGATAAATCATATAACTCTGATAGATTGACACTGAAGGCATGCCTTAGTTCACAGTTTCTTTATTGTTCAATTGGTCTCTGATAGGAGGACAATAGAACCATTTCTCTGTGTTACAGTACCTTTATTTTTCCAAAATAAATCATATGTCTCTGATAGGTGGACACTGGAATCATGTCTCTGTGTCACAGTCCCTTTATTGATCCAGGAAAAGTCTTCCAACTCTGATAGATGGACACTGGGATCATGTCTCTGTGCCGTAATACCTTTACTGTTCCAGGATAAATCGTTTAACTCTAATAGGTTGAGACAAGGGTAATGTTTCAGTGTCAGAGTACCTTTATTGTTCAGGGATAAATCATCAAACTCCGATAGATTGACAATGGGATCATGTCTCTGTACCATAGTACCTTTGTTGTTCCAGGATAAATGATCTCTCATAGCTGGAAACTGGAATCATGTCTTTGTGTCACAGTCCCTTTATTGTTCGAGGATAAAGCATATAACTCTGATAGATTGACACTGGAATCGTGTCTCTGTGTCACAGTACCTTTATTGTTCAAGCATAAACCATATAACTCTGATAGATTGACACTGGATTCATGTCTTATGTCACAGTACCTTTATTGTTCCAGGATTAATCATCGGTCTCTGATAGGAGACCAATGGAGTCGTTTCTCTGTGTTACAGTACTTTTATTGGTCCAGTATAAATCATATGTCTCTGATAGGCGGACACTTTGGTCAAGTCTCTGTGTTACAGTACCTTTATTATTCCAGGATAAATCATCTAACTCTGATAGATCGACACTGCGATCATGTCTCTGTGCCATCGTACTTTTATAATTCCAGGATAAATCATACAACTCTGATAGATTGACACTTGGATAATGTATGTCTGCCGTAATACCTTTCCTGTTCCAGGTTTAATCGTCTAACTCTAATAGGTTGACACTTGAATGATGTCTCTGTGTCACAGTACCTTTATTGTTTCAGGATAAAGCATATAGCTCTGATAGATTGAAACTGGAATCGTGTCTCTGTGTCACAGTGCCTTTGTTGTTTCAGGATAAATCATATCACACTGATATTTGGTGACGGGAATCATGTCTCTCTGCCAAAGAACCTTTATTGTCCCAGGATAAATCGTCTAACTCTAATAGGTGGTCACTGGAATCATGTCTCTGTGTCGCAGTTCCTGTATAGTTCCAGGATATATCATATAACTTTGATAGATTGACACTGGATTCATGTCTTATGTCACAGTGCCTTTATTGTTCTAGGATAAATCATCGGTTTCTCATAGGCGGACAAGGGAGCCATTTCTCGGTGTTACAGTACCTTTATTGGTCCAGGATAAATCATATGTCTCTGATAGGCGGACACTTGGTTCCTCTCTCTGTGTTACAGTACCTTTATTGGTCCAGGATAAATCATCTAACTCTGATAGCTGGACACCGGAATTATGTCTCTATGTCTAAGTACCTTTATTGTTCCAGGATAAAACAAATAACTCTGATAGAATGACACATGGAGCATGTCTCTGTGCCGTAATACCTTTCTTTTTCCAGGTTAAATCGTCTAACTCTAATAGGTTGCCACTGGAATCATAGCTCTGTGTTTGCCACTGGAATCATGTCTCTGTGTAACATTACCTTTATTGTTCCAGGATAAATCATATAACTCTGATAGATTGAAACTGGATTCATGTCCTATGTCACACTGCCTTTGTTCCAGGTAAATCATCGGTCTCTTATATGAGGACAATGGAGTCATTTCTCTGTGATACAGTATCTTGATTGGTTCAGGATAAATTATATGTTTCTGATAGGCGAACACCTAGGTCCAGTCTCTGAATCATCTAACACTGATAGATGGGCACGGGGATGATATCTCTCTGCCATAGTACCTATTTTGTTTTAGGATAAATCGTCTAACTCTGATAGGTGGACACTGGAATCATGTCTCTGTGTCGCAGTTCCTGTATAGTTCCAGGATCAATCATATAACTCTGATAGATGAAGGCATGTCTTATGTCACAGTTTCTTTATTGTTCAATTGGTCTCTGATAGGAGGACAATAGATCCATTTCTCTGTGTTACAGTACCTTCAACCATGAACGTGTATTGCAAAACCTTACCACCGACGATCTCAAGTCTAAACTACCCGATTGTTCATGTTCAAATTCTCCTTACAAATATAGTCCCTGTGGTCACGTCATAACGGGAGACTTGAATATCATCGAAAATCCGTCTCTCCGTGAAGTCCTTGCAAAAGGACCAAAATTTCGTGAACCACGATCCATCAACTGGGATCAAAATTTTAGGCTACTTATGGATGCTGTAGAGGACTATGCCAGAAAATGGATCAAACGTGAACAAGATGAAGACCTGGATTCTCTTTCGGAGTGGGTTAAGGCTGTGAGGTCCATGATTCTTAAACGAATCAGTCAGCTACGAGGGTCAATGAGAACTAAAGCATCATCCATTTTCAAAAATGCCGATGTTGCCAGATACTTGTCCTCCATTCATGACAAATATGTCGTTGTTCCTGCAGATAAGGCCCCTAATAACATCATTTTCATTTGTAAAAATCATTACATCGATTGTTTAAAGAAAGAACTAGGCATTGGAAATACCCAGGGCAATCCAACATACACAGCTACTACTCTGTCTAAGGAGGAGATATTGCAGAACCATAGATCTGTTTTGCTTTCCTTTGGGATTTCAACCAAAGATGAAGACACTGAGCTCCCCTCCTTGTACTGGGTACCAAAATTACACAAATGCCCATACAAACAACGGTACATCGCTGGATCTGCTAAATGTTCTACAAAACCTATTTCTAAGCTATTAACATCCATCTTGACAGCCGTAAA